>CM021104.1:370034073-370282444 GCA_007115665.2 Sequoiadendron giganteum
GATTGATGGTAGAGGGTTAAGGGTAGAGGGTAGAGAGATCTAGAGGTAGTGACTTTGAGAGAGATACCTAAGAGAGGGAGAGGGGGTAGGAGGGAGGGAGAGAGAGAGATATGGTAGAGGGTATAGGGTTTAAGGGTTAAGCATAGAGGGAAGAGAGATAGACAGAGTGAATGAGAGATAGAGAGACCCGAGAGAAGGAGATGGGGTATGAGGGAGAGACTTGAGAAAGAGAGAGAGAGAGTACATGGTTTAAGGGTTAAGGGTAGAGGGAGAGATATAGAGGGAGTGATTGAGAGAGAGAGAGACCTGAGAGAGGGAGAGGGAATATGAGGGAGACACTTGAGAGAGAGAGAGAGTAGAGGGTAAAGGGTTTAAGGGTTAAGGGTAGAGGGGAGAGAGATAGAGGGATTCAGTGAAAGAGGGGGAGGGAGGGAGTGGGAGAGAGATAGAGGGTAGAGGGGGGAGAGATAGGAGTGATTAAGTGAGATACTTGAGAGAGAGAGAGAGTAGAGGGTAGAGGGTTTGTGGGTTAAGGGTTACAGAGGGGGGAGAGATAGAGGGAGTGACTCTGAGAGGGTAGAGGGTTAAGGGTAGAGGGTAGAGGGTTCAAGGGTTTAGGGTAGAGGGGAAAGAGATAGAGGGAGTGACTCTAAGAGAGATACTTGAGAGATGAAGAGGGGGTAGAATGGAGAGACTTGAGAGAGAGAGGGAGTGGGATAGTGATAGAGGGTATATAGATATCTATGGTATATAGGGTTAATGGTAAAGGGTAGAAGGTTTAAGGGTTTAAGGTTTAATGGTTAAGGGTTTAGGGTTTAGGGTTAAGGGTAGAGGGAGAGATATAGAGGGAGTGAGTGAGAGAGAGAGACCTGAGAGAGGGGAAGAGGGTAGAGGGAGAGAGAGAGGGAGAGAGAGAGAGAGAGGGTTAAGGGTAGATGGTAGAGGGTTTAAGGGTTAAGGGTAGAGGGGAAAGAGATAGAGGGAGTGACTCTGAGAGAGAGACCCAAGAGAGGGAGAGGGGGTAGGAGGAAGACTTGAGAAAGAGAGGGAGTGGGAGAGAGATAGAGGGTATATATGGTTAATGGTAGAGGGTAGAGGGTAGAGGGTTTAAGGGTTTAGGGTTTAAAGGTTAAGGGTTTAGGGTTTAGGGTTTAGGGTTAAGGGTAGAGGGATAGATGTAGAGGGAGTGAACGAGAGAGAGAGAGATACCTAAGAGAGGGAGAGGGGGTTAGGATAGAGAAACTTGAGAGAGAGAGTAGATGGTAGAGGGTTAAAGGGTTAAGGGTTTAGGGTTTAGGGTTTAGGGTTAAGGGGAGAGGGGAGAGAGATATGAGTGATTGAGTGAGAGACTTGGGGGAGAGAGAGAGAGATGGAGAGAGAGAGAGAGGGAAAGAGATAATATTTAAATATTTTATATATTAGTAATATATATATATTTAAATATTTATACATTAACTAAAATATTTAAATAATATTTAAATATTATACATAATAATATAATATATTATATATTAAATACATAATTTGGTAAGAGATTATCATAAATTGTATATTATATATTACATTATAAACTATATTGTATATTAAATTATAAAATTTATTGCATTTTTTAAATCATATATTATAAATTGTATAATATTTTTTGAACTCATATCTAAAACATATTGGATATCCGATTATCCGATTTGAATCGGATATCCGATATGTCTGACACAAAATTTAATGCCTAGGGATTAGCCTCGGGCTTGATTTGGAATTTGGTTCAGACTTGCCAATCCTAAGAAGTCAACACAAAAAATGTGTTTAACAACTTACTTTGCTTTTCCAGACTTTCTCCATGTGGCTAACGACTTTTTTTTCACCCAAAATTGATGAAACGAAAAGGGTTTGTAAAGGAGCTTCTCATCTTTCCACCAATATAAATTATACTTTACTTTGAATCTAATAAATAATTATTATTCATTTTTTATTAGAATTATGATGAAAGTCCTGATTGATAGCCTAATTGAAAAACATCTACAACTTTCAAAGGGTATCACATTTTTTGAATCCAAAACATGTGTCACATTCTATGCTTTGCATACTATAGGATTTAAAAAAAAAATTGATTTCATGAAGTTTTGACCAAGTTAAGGTGGTTAGACATTTGAGTTTTTATATTATTTTAAAGTTGTAATAAAAAAATCATAATTAATTATTTACTTGGAAAAAAATTACAAAAAAATATGCATCACATTTGAACATGATTCCTCTACTTATATCTAAAATCTTATAAAAAAATATTATCATTTTATTATGGTTAGGGTGGTCAAACAAACACCTACTTATTTTTCCTTGAAATTTAAGTACTACTGCATTGAAATTTCAATTTTTCACCAAATAGATTTTTTTTTATAGAAAAATTAACCTAGTAGCTTAGAAACTACATTCAATTTGCCATGGATTCTATTCTTACATAATTTTGAAATAATATAGATAACTTATTCAAATTTTTATGTCAAGTTGTCTAACTTTGATTTTTCTGAATTTTCATTGCCACTTAAGGGCCTATTTTTTCCATGATGATCCTGCACATACCCTCTTGTTGGGACTGATTCACCCTAGGGTGAATGGGTCTCTAAGAAGGGTTCCAAAATTTGATTTCACAGTCACCTAATCCTAGATCTGCACTCTTGATTCCACTGCTAGAAAGTCAAAAATGAATTTTGTGGGTGAGTAGCTTGACAACCTTGATGACAACTTTGACAACTTTACAAAATTGCACTTTTGATCCAACCTTCAATCCCTCTTCACGTGAAAATCTGCACACACAAAGAGAGGGAAAATTTGTTTATTTTTGGTGAAAAAGGGTTTGCCTCAGTCAAACCATGTTTTGGTAATTAAACCTTGATAATGAAAGATAATGACAAGGAATCATGAATGAAAAAATTTGTCACAACTCACTGAACCATTAAGGGCTTCCCTTAGAGGACTAAATTCCAACACATCTCTCTAAGGATTGGATCTTACATGAATTGGCTTGAATGATAGCTTGATTTGATGCTTGAATGCTTGAAACCTACATCACAATGTTAGCTCCAAAACATGATATGAACACACATAACTTTGGCATGATGATATGATCTTGATTTTTTTTGTAGATGCTTGATAAATATACTCTTCAATGCTCTTGACAATAATATTTTCTCTTGTGAAAGTTTCGTTAATGCTAGATGATTTGAATTGATAAAATAACTATGTGTTTATAGATGTTTATCTAATTTCCCGAAAATTAGATTCCATAAACCGACATTTAAAACTTGAATTTGAATCATTAAAATACTACCAAAAACATAATAAAAATTAGGTCTTGGCACTTAAGGAGGACTCATTCGCGCTTGGGAAAATGGGTCTTGGGACCTAAATCTAGGACACACAATTTCCAAGGTGTTTAAAATAATGTTAGTATTTGTTTAATGTCAATTCCCCTTTCATAAAATGGGAGTAATAAGGCTTAGGAATGCATAATTTAGTCAATTAGAAGCTTAATTAAGTCCAATTAATTAAGGGACCCAAACATAGTGTGAAAATGTAAAAGGTGTACATTTTTCTACACTACAGTTGCATATAAATTTTCTCTTTTGGATCTTCATACAAAATTGCAACCTTGACATCTATTACTCAATTTTAAAATAATTAGCAGTAACCATGGATACAATAAATCTAATTAAAGATAACTTAACAATAGGAGACAAAATATTACCAAAATCAACTCCCTCTCTTTGGAATAGCCCTTAGTCATCAATCTAGCCTTGCGCTTCTCTAATGAACTATCTACTCCAAAACACTTATTGTAGAGCCACTTACATCTAATGGCCTTCCTTCCTTTGAGAAAATGAAAAAGATCCCATGTGTCACAAGAGTCTAAATCCATCATCACATCCTACATGGATTGCTACCAAGACTCATTATCATCTACAAGAATAATTTCCCTATAGTATCTAGGTTCATCATCAGTACTTAACAAATACATAAAAATCTAGTGGGCTATACCTATCAACTAGATTTTGTTGTCTTGTGGATCTTCTCTAGTGTGGAGTAAGGGATTGTTCCTCTTTTCATCTACATGCTTAATCTCTTCAGTAACTTTAGATTCAACCTACTCAAAACTCCCACTTAAACCCTCTTCTTCCTCTCCATCCTCTAATCCATTATTTTGTTCTTCCACATGTACATCTTCTTGGTTGATTTCAAAATGAATTGTCTTTTTCCCTT
This sequence comes from Sequoiadendron giganteum, assembly GCA_007115665.2. Taxonomy (NCBI): domain Eukaryota; kingdom Viridiplantae; phylum Streptophyta; class Pinopsida; order Cupressales; family Cupressaceae; genus Sequoiadendron; species Sequoiadendron giganteum. Next base: position 370,038,328 of record CM021104.1, read on the forward strand.
CTTTGTATATTGGTTGTTCAAGATAAATAAAATAGGTATATAAATTCCTTGAAAATCACATCTCTAGAATAAACAACTTTCTTGGTTAGAGGATTCTAAAGTTTATAACCTTTAATATTCTTACTTTATCTAATGAAAATATATTTATGTGTTTTTGGATCCAACTTATAACACTTTTCTTTATGCACAGGAACAAAAACTTCATAGCCAAAAACAAAACATTTAAATGTTAAAAAAAGGTTTCTTACTTGTCCACACTTCATAAGGTGTTGAATCAAGAGCAGAGATTTATTAATTAATAAAGTAAAAAAGAACCGACAACTTTTTCCTAACAAAATCTATCAAATTGTGCATCACTTAATATTTTTTGACTCTTTCCATTAAAGTTCAGTTCATCCTTTATGTAAGCTCATTTTTTTGAAGTGTGTAAGGATTAATATTTTACCTTATGATACTTGCATGTTTGTACAACTCATCAAATTCCTTAAAATAATATTCCCCTCCATTATCAAATATTAAATTTTTTATTTTATGATCCAATTGGTTCTCTACTAAGATTTTGAATTCTTTAAACTTACTGAAAACTTCATATTTCTATCTCATAAAATAAATTTGGATAAACCTTGAGACATCATCAACGAAAGACACAAAATACTAATATTTTTTAATGTAATCAATATCCATAGAACCAAATACATTCGTATGAATAATTTCTAATTTACTCTTTATTTTATTAGTTCTTAAAGGAAATGATGCTTTATTTGTTTCACACACACATAATACTCACAAAAATTAAAATACTCATTAGAATAAGAAAAATATTTCAAGTAATTTTTCATTCATAATAGTTTTTACACATGTTTCACTAATTTGGCCCAATTCACAATGCCACAACATACATGTATTTTCAAAAATTTCAATTACATTGGTGGATTTAAATAAAGTAGTGGTATTCAACCTAAATAAATTTCTCAATATCCACCCTTGCTACCCCTAAGATTCCTCTCACCAATCTGCAACCATGCTTATCAAATATTACATGTATTCCTAAATCACTCAAATTTGACATATAAATTAAATTTATTACTAATATAGGAATATGTAAAACACTAGAGATTATTTTTATGGACTCCCATCACTAAAACATAATTATACCTTACCCTGTCTAACTGTCAAATATAAATTATTGTCCCCAAGTTATAATTGACCTCTATCATATTCCTCCTATGTGGAAACCACTCCTTATCAGGAGTCAATTGATATGAGCATCCTAAGTCAATAAATCAATGTTCATTAGAAATACTATTATATTAAAAAAGTAAAATTTCTATCACTTATTTTCAAGGAATTTTCTATAGAGGAATCATAATGTTTCTTATTATTTTTGCATTCCTTCTTAACATGTCCCTTGTCACATCTCATTAATTTACCTAGTTTAATTACTAAATTATTATATTAATTATTTATTAGCAAAAAATTAGGCAATACAATGTGATTATGTTAAGTTTCTTTTGAAGTTTAATTAATAATGATTATGATGGTGACATGACTAATTATATGTTATATTTCTATAAGTGCATCTAGAGTTGTTGACACTCTCTCAGGTTGGAGAGAGAATATCATTGAAGAGATGGTTCTAGCCCATGGAGTTAACCTATCATGATTGAATCTACACACTCACTCATTTAGATTCATGTAGTTAGGTTGCATATGTGTTAACAATATTAGGAAATGAAAGTTCCTATATTTGAATATTTGCATTATTTTATGAATAGATATAATTGGGGCTTCACATTGGGGAAAAGGATTTTAAGATACCTCGTTTACACTTTTCTTGTGAAATGATTCATTGTCTCTCAAAGAAAGCACCATTGAAACCATGATCAATGTTTCATGTCCAAATCTATCAGAACCTTAACTAAGGGTGATAATTGAATTGTATGACAATATAATCTCTATACATAAATCTAGGATAATTAAATAGCTTGGAGAGCTTGTCTCTACATTAGGTCATGAACCAAACTTAGCACACGATTGTGATACTTGTGTGATATGTACTTTTATTCCAACATTATGTAAAAAATGATCCCAAACTAAACTAGAATTGACATGGATATGCAAATAATATTTTTTCTTTTATTTAATTAATATTATGATAAGAAAATAAAATTAATATTAAATAAATAAAATTATATTTTAATATTAGTAATTTATAATTAAAATATAAAATCAATTATATTATTAATAAGTATTATATTTTAATATTATATATTAGTGCTTTAATTCGATTTTTTTTTTTAAATGAAGACTAAAAGAATTTCAAAAGAGAAAGAAAAAATATAAAATATAAAAGATAAACTCAAGAATAGTCCCTCATCCACATGCCTTGAAGATGCTTCCACAAATTGCATGAGATTTTAACATGGAGGAAGCTAGCAAAAGGTTGTGAAATCTAGCTTTACACTTGTTAGTTGTAATTTCTATAAAGTTTCTAAGGAATTTTAAAAAAACGGGATTCTTTTTTCTTCAATCATATCTTATAGTCATGCTATTCCATGAGATAATGACTCTTTTAGGTGTTTTATGAGATAGACATGGTATTCCTTTGTGTTATTATGTCAATGGTTCATAATAATAATAATTATGATTATGAAGGCACCAAAAACCTTCCACATTACTTGTACACATGGTGACAAGTTAAGGGGAGTCATTAAATTGCTTTAACCTTGGGAATATGGTAGGTACAAAGACTTCTCAAAATTTCTATTACTTCAAAATTTATAGACTTATACTCATAAGGTTGTATCTTGAGTATATCCAATATATTAGACCAATTTATCTAATAATGTGGTGATGCTACTATTGCAATTCCATCTTATCCTTGGTCAATTTGAGGTTCTTATCTTATATCATTATAATCTTTTAAATTTCTTCTAGAAAATATTTGAATGTCTTCAATTGTAAAAGTAATTAGTGGAGGATAATAATTATAAGGGTATTAGAATGATGAAATTACTATTGGATTCGAGCTTGTTGTATTATGTCAATTCTTGGCTAAATACAATCATTTTGACCACAAAATCTACCAATTTGCAACTTAGTTTCCCAAATACAACTTTATACATTTGTTTACTATTTTCATTTGCCATCTTTTAAAGGTGATTACTAATGATCAAATTTGTGTGAACATATTTTAATATTTATGTCTAGAAGTTGCAGATAAATTTAGGATCTTAATCACTTAACAATATTCTATAAAATTTCTTCTAACCTATATTTATGGAGTATGATAGATTCAATAAATTATGATTCCCTACTACTAAAATTCACAACAATAAAATTAGCATGCTTAGTTACTCTATTAACTACAACAAAATAATTCTTCATCCCACTTGCAATAAAGAAGTAAGGAAATTATCAAGTGTCTTACACTTTTGATTCAAAGTAGGTAATGTTTGAAGCAGACCAACCTCTATTTTAAATTTTTTCAAGAGAATTGATGTGTAAAGTAAGATGATCATGCAATACAATAGACATCAAATTACAAACTAGCATTGAAAACAAAAACATGACTGAAATTATTTTTTTAAGCACAAATGTAGGAAATGTAAGAAATTGAAAGAAAAGGGTCACCACAAGATTGAAACAAGGATATATACCCCGAAGAAGCTTATGAACTAGAGAAAACTCCAAAAAAAATGTTAACTACCACCCATTTAAATCCACACTCCAAGGATCTAATGCTAATGGCAGGTCTAAGCATCTTAGGCTCATTACAAGCTATCTCTAATTTGAAACTCACTCAAGGCAACTACCCTACTTCTTCACTTAGTTGTACAAGCTTCGTATAAAATTTCAACAATGTATAAGTTTGAATGAAGGTGCTAAATATTATGAGGAAAATATAATTCATTGGTACATTAAATTAACCTGACGTTAGATCTTATTTACAAGTTATTTTCATCAAGTAAAAATAATAATATTGATAACTTGATAAGAATGAAACTAGACAAAATAGAAAGGTGAAAGGAACATATGTTGTCTACTATCAAGTTTCAATACAGGTAATGGCTACATGAATATGAAATATATAAATAATGTATCAAATGGAAAATGAATTCATAGCCAACCAAAATATGAGATGTTACCTTAATTAATCATGAACATTATTAATCTTGTAATTTTATGGGGTCACCTTATCACAAGAGAGTGACTTTAGTATTCTATGATTACAATAGTGAAATTGGTGGTAGACCTAAGATATCTTCACTTTAGGATCGTGTAATTATCCAATCCTTCATGGGTGGAGTTACTAGTTCTCTTTCACATCTTATCAAGTGAAAATTGCATTCAATTTTGGAAGATTGTCTTGTTGTATCAAATTGTTGTTTTGGGTAGAAAACTAGTGAGCTTTATTGTAGAAAAAAATCTCTTATATGGTTAGGATTCCTACTAAATTATTTCTAGTTTTTGTTCTTTTTTCCTTCCTCATTTCTAGAACATATTGATTTTTTAAATTTAGGCAAGTAGTGTAAAATTTATGACTATTTAAAGGATTTCATGTTTGCTACAATTTTCAAATTAGAAGTTTTTATTCAATTTATATCGTAAGTATGTAAATTTAATGGATATTATCATGAGTTGTGAATTTACTATTATGTATATGGGTGAATTTTTTTATTAGACTTTTATTGGATTCTAGACTTGGGAATTAACAAATTAGGAAGTAAGACCTTTGGTTCCTAAATCACATAGTATTGAGTGGATTTAGGAAATATGTTGGGGTATGGAGTAGATTTTTTAGTAGACTACTCAATAAATATTGAATTATATTATTTGAATTAATGATATTATGGGTGTTGTCTTTTGGATATTGTATTATCCATCTTGTAGAATATCAATTTATCATAGTAAGATGATCGAAATATTTCATCATGTGAACATCGATTGTCATTGATTTACATGCATACATGCATTACTTTGGTTGATTTACATTTTCTCCAATGATATGTTTATTAATGGATATGCACATTAGATATATATTACATGAGCTTATATGTACACTAGTATGTCAACGATTCACATAGTAAACTATATATTTCATCATGCATGTTGGCCACATATTGCTAGACCCTTTATGATGGATCATAATTTTCTAGCATGGAATAGCATGGAGAAACTTAATGCTTTATGGCAGGGTGGATATTGCCTTACTAATGCTCTCTCTCTTGATAGGAATCATGTGTTGTACACCTTGCATAATTTTTATAATGTTTAATTTATTATTATGTGTGTGTGGTGCACCTAGGGGTTTCTAGAGGTACGTGCATCACTAGGAGTTAACATTCTTGGGGCCACTTTATGTTGTATGTAACATTGGGACATAATGTAAGTTGTAAAAATGTATTTATTTAACATTGGGGAAAGTAATTTAATAAAGTACCCAATATTAAATGTGGGATCATGGTTTTAGTTGCATGGTTTTATGTAATACCACTTGGTAGTTTTATGTGAACTTGTTTATATAAAATCAAACACAAGGGTAGTTGTTTAGGGTTGGCAGTTTGATAGGTTAGCTCTTATTAGCATTTGTGAAGATTGAAGAATGGCATGGGATGTGTGGTTGCATGCTTTTTCACATGGATTTCTTGTAGAGAGCTTGATTCTTCAATGGTGTTCATGGAGAGCTCTGAAGATTTATTTTATAATTATTATTGAATAATACATGAGTCATGGATACTTTTGGAGGCTAGGTTTTCCCTCTTGATGGTTTTCCTAGAGTATATCTTGTGTCACTCTTTCATGGGTATGTTGTCTATTCTCTTGCATGTGGATTCTAAATACTTATTTGCATAGATTTATCTTTGTTGGAAATAGGATGCCATTTAATTGCAATCCTAAACATTAGTTATTTCATGAGTCTCCTAAATCCTTGGAAAGTGTTCAACAACTCTAGGATTAAGAAGGAATTAATAATTGATGACATAATCATGATAATTGACATTTGTATGCTATTATAAATGTTAGGAACATGTGGGGACGCCTTGGGATGGGATCCTACAAAATAGGAGCACATGGGCACACACATGGGAGGTGACACTCACCTTAAGTTCAGTTAACTGAGTGGTAAATTGAGTATACTTCATAAATGCATCCTAGGTTCCTAAAAAATAGGGATTTTGTTTTATGCATGTTGAGTACCTATAAAATAGGGTTTGAAGTTCAGTTGAAGTTCAGTTCAGTTCAGTTTAGTTGAAGTTCAATTCAGTTCAGTTGAAGTTCAGTTCGGTTGAAGTTCAGTTCAATTCAGTTCAATTGAAGTTCAGTTCAGTTCAGTTGAAGTTCAGTTCAGTTCAGTTGAAGTTCAGTTCAGTTCAAGTTCAGTTATCTTCAGTTAGTTTTAGTTGCGTGTTAGTTGACTTCAGTTAACTTGAAATGCATGGCTAATAACTTGAGTTGCATGACAGATGATAGGAACTACCTTCAGTTAACAGGAGATGGCCATTTTTGCATGAATGGTGTTGAGAAATGTTTCAGTTAACAAGAAATATCTTGGACCCACTTTGGGCGCCCAAGTTGGCTTCTTGGAATTAACTCCTTTGCATGCAGAGATATTTTTGAAGGCTTAGTTAAGTGGGGCCCTCTTTTGGGTGCCAACTTTGAGGATAAATCCTTAAGATATTTATAGGATGAAGACTAAGTTGTGACTTCAGTTTGGTACGCCCAAAAGGAAGAAGGAGATTATTTGACATTGGTTTTCACGGTAAAAATCCACTTGCATGAAATAGGCGTACCTTTAAGGGTTAGGGCTTGAGCATTGTTTGTGTAACTCATTTGGAGTTTACAATGTTGGAAAAAGTCTATATATCTCAAGCAAGTTGTAGAGAGTTGGTAAGTTTGATTTGCAGGTTGTGAAGAAGTTTGGTGAAGGAAGAAGAGGCATTCTCAAACAAGAATTGGAGCTATTGTAATCTACTTCAGAGATTGAATAATAGATTAATTCTTGGTGGAGTTTTTTACCCAAAAGGGTTTTCTCCATGGTATATGCTTGTGTAATCTTTCTAATATCCTGTTTACTTCTTCTATCAACTTCTGTCTACATTCTACAACAGTAAAATGGATTAATCAAGATAATCACCAACAAAGAATTTGTAACAAAAGGAAAAGCTTATTTAGATCAGAAATATTAAAATTTTATAGAGTATTAAGCTAAGAAAACACCTCATTTTTCAACAATATTTTGGGTTATGTGGAAATTGTCATTAGATGACTGAAAGTTTCCTCTCTCTCTCTCTCTCTCTCTCTCTCTCTCTCTCTCTCTCTCTCAAATCACAAAGAAAATAAACATTAGAGATTTTGTAATGCTAATGTATATATTTATCTTATGACTTACTAATTTAGAAGAATAGATGACACTTATTTATTGTTTACTCTTCTCTTGCAAAGTTGAGTATGGTTTCATGATGTGTGAATTTGTATTTGTAAGTAAACAAATTGAGTTTTGTAGTTATGCTAAAGTATTGTTAAGGATTTTGTATTGATTGTAATGATTATAGAATCATTTTATATATCTTTGAAAAAAATCACGGTTTGACTCTTTTTAGAATAGATCAACATTATGTTTACTTATTCATTATTTTCCATATTTTATTAAGTGATTAATGAGTAGATGTTACATCCCCTCCCTTCGCAATTCCAACACTTTACTATGGTTTTTTACCATGAGTTTTGGACCTACTCTTAGACTTGACTTTAGGCCCCTCTTATTCTCCTTTAGGTCCACCTCTTTCTTTGTGCCTTCCCTCAACATGAAGAGCATTCATTAAGCTATCCATAGCTTTCTTTCTCATTCCCTATGACAATAAAGTTGCAACAAAAGAAACCAACTAAGGATCTTTGAGATTAGTGCTAATAACAAGAATGAAATTCTCCCATGACTCAACTAAGAAACAAAAACATAATACATTTATCTTCATCATCAATCTTAACATCAATAAAGGCTAATTGACTCAAAATAAAATTAAAAGCATTTAAAAATGCTCAGCAAGTGAATCACTTTCCTTCATTTTCAAAAAAAAAAAAAAAATTCCAAATATAATTTATTTATCAAACTCTTGGCTTGGTAGATCTTATGTAAACATTTTCATAGAAAATATGCAATGTATTCTTCTACATTTAACACAATTGAATTTGCAAGACAAAATGAGACTATCCCCTATACTTTCTTATTCATTTTATCACATTGATCTTGATCTATTTTGTCAAATTTTTTCTATGTTGCAACCAACTATTGATCCCTCTTTTCAAGGAGATTTTGCATCTTTAACTTCCATAACTCGTAATTAATTTTATTAAAATTCTTAGCATCTAAAAGAGATGTAGATGCAACCATGAATTCCACACACAAATCTACAAAATAAAATAAAACTGAACTCCCATCGCAACTCAAAAACCTTTTTCCACCCATGGAAGCAAGGTTGACCAGGTTCTAATACCAAATGTTATTAATAAAATATAAAACCTTTACAAATGAAAATATAAAAATAAATCTGCAAATCTAAAATTAATTTATAATGTTAATGAAAACGCATTCATCTAAATATTGCTTGACTATAAAATACCAAAAGGAGATTAAAGAATTAAACTTGCAATATAAAAAAATAACTAACCGTAGGTGACATAAGATTTATGTGGAAATCCTTTTGATTATAAACTCCACATGAGAAAGAGGACAAATATGTTATTAATCTTCAAAGGATGTGCACATCAATACACTAACATTTTGATCTCTAACATCACTCCAATACCTCTCTACCTGTAAAAAAAAAATCATAAAACTATTATCTCATGCCTTCAATTTATAGACTAATGGAAGAGAAATACAACAAATAGTTTCCCAAAACAATATACCATCAAACCATAGTAAAACACAAAAAACTTTCACATTCATAATGAAGAGACTCATTCAAGAATAATATATGTAACTCCCAATGAGCCATCAATAGAAAAAATAATCCTCATACTAATGATAGATGACATCTTTGACTTGTAACTCCTCCACAATAGACCATATCCCAAAGTGGGTATCCAAAACCATCATCCAATTCATATGGGACCCATCAATAACAACCCAAGATGCTCCACTATTCTATTCTCAAACCTAAGTTGAGATATTTGCTAAAACTAGACTTGTAACTACCACCACCAACTCTACTTTCTTCATAAATGCATTTACAACTAATATCAAGACTACGAGAAAATCCAAAATTATAATATCAATTTCCAATATCACCCTAACATCGAAGAACAATTTCCAAGAATGTCGGAGACACGTGAATAATACATAGAATTACAAAGTAGTGTCATCGTAATCATAACAACGACTATGATATCAACCCCACAACCATAAAAATAATATTGAGTGGACAATCAATCATATCCATGTACATAATGACTATTTAGGTAGGTATACAAATAAGTGAAAAATGTGAATAAAATGAATGAAACGAAACATGTGCATATAAAAATAAGGTGGAATTTTAAGTAGGTATAAATATCTAGTATAAGTAAAGGCTAAGGTCTTTACCTAACTTCACATGGCATTGCATCATTTGTCAACAAGTGCATGTATATCTAAGACACTTCTTCAAAATAAGTACAAAATTGCATAGAAAATGACATATACCTAAAATTTGACAATTAGAAATTTTGACTACATTAAATATGCATTTTCTTCAATATTATTACAAATATAACTCAATTTTAACTTTTTTTATCTTCTTATTTCTTAAACCATGTAAGAAAAAAACTTCTTTACATATCAATAACAAAGATAAAAATAATAATTTTAATAATTTTAAAACAACCAAGAATTAAATATAAAATTGAAATAAAGTTTAATGTTAACTCAAACTTTAGAAGTTGGAAAATAAACATTCTTGTTTAATAAAAACTAAAGCTTACACAAATTGGAAAATAAACATTCTTGTTTAGTAAAAAACTAAAGCTTGAAAAGTTGGAAATTACATGTCCCTTTAGTTAAGACTAGTAAGCCACTTCATCATAGCGAAGAACTAATTTGGGATCAAATGGCCTTTCCCAAATGTCCCAGCTACATAGGTATTAAGAGAAAAACTGAAATGGGAATGAATCGACTGTTTGATCTGGTGGAGATCATTAAAATCATTCATTCATAAGATTGGTACAAGCATGAGCGAAACTTGTTCATCTGCTGTTCATCTAGTGCTATAAACACGTTGAGGCCATCGTCCTTCCCATTAGGCAGCAAGAGCAGAAAGTCGATCCAGCTGTTAATGATGGGGCCTGAATAGAGGGGCTTCCCCCATGGGTACTCCACCTCTTCAAAGGCAAGCTTCTTCCAGGGCGAAACCACAATGCTTCTGTCTGCACAGAACACCCCCTTGTAGACCTCCAGCCAATCAATGGCTGACCGCACGTACTCATCAGTCACGCGGGCAATGCCCTCCTGCACTTGCTGCACGCACCAGGACAGCTCTGCGCCGCGCAACTCCCCAGCCGTCGCCCTCGCATACCCAGGGAAAATAGCATTGCCTGCAAACCCCTTAGGCAACGCTGGCATCATCTTCCCCCTGACGTCCACGGCGAAGAGAAGGGTTGAGATTTTGTCGGGGGCAGTGTCCAGGGCCACCGTGTGGGCGCGCCACAGGTGGGCCGTCAGGGCTTCGAAGCTGCTGCACGCTTGCTGGACCCTTCCCTTCAGCCGGCTCAGCATTTGCGCCGAGATAGGAAAGAGGTTGAAGGACAGTTTGGATGTGGGCAATGGAGTAGTAATGGTGGGAGGGATCTCGGAGGATTTTGTGAATTCCAAGTGCTCGTGAGTGATTTTGAGAGGGCTTCGGGCTTTGAGACAGGTGCGGTCGGTTTGTGGTTGCATGGCGAGGCCTTGCCCTTTGGCGATGGTGGCTAGGTTTTTCATCAAGTCCAATGCTGCAATGCCGTCCAGGAGAACGTGGTTCGTTCCCAGCCCTAATGCGAATCCCCCACATTTGAATCGTGTGACCTGCACAACACACAGTTTGTCATTTGTCAATACCTAAATTTTCATTTAGGGTTTATAGCAGGCCATGGCTTGCACTAGTTTCATAAATTTCAATTGGGGTATCTCCCTCCAGGTAACAGAAGCATTCAACATTCCAAACACCAAACTATAACTCTGTTGCATTTTTATGGATGCTGTAGAGTACAACCTATTAACTCGTTTGGAGGTTATAATATCTATTCAGTCTACACCAATATTAGTGTTTTCTTTAGGAAAAATTTATGATTAATTGTACTTGAATCAGAGTATTATTGGGCTAGATAATGTCCTGAGAAGTTCCGACAGTTCACCTGTGAATATCATCTAGATATAACAGATTCTAAGTTGATTATTCATTAATGTGATAAATGATGGTTTGGTGCAATTCATGAAATATGGGTCAATCAATTATCATTAAAAATGATGGGTTGGTGAAATATGAGTTAATTAGTTTGTCTCTAAAATTAAGAAATTGAATCTAATATTAATATTGCCTTGACACACTGCAATATGACCTATAAAATATTACCTGCTTAAAGAATTGAGAAAATTACATTTAGATGAGGATAAAAAGTTTTCTGCAATAGCTTTAATGGGTTGAACCTGCACTTTTGGAACTCTGTACTTGCACAAAATTGTACCCAAAATTCCATCACCATCTAGATGTAACGGATCGTAGTGGACTATTCATTGAAAGATGATGGATTGGTATATAGATCAATCAATTTGACTCAAAAACTAAAAGATTGAATCTTAATATTAATATTAAGATTTGACACAGGACAATATCTCCTATATAATTACCTGCTTAAAGAGTTGAGATTCTGATGAGGATAAAAGTTTTCCTACAAAAGCTTCAATGGGTTGAACCTGCACTTTTGTTGCGCTGACGTTGCACGAATCTGTACCCAAAACTCCACACTCTACACTCCGTAGCACTGGTCTTAATTTTCAGATGATGGGTTTAATTGAGGGAAGCTACTATGCCTATTTTTGTAGTATATATGTCACCTAGCAGGAGCCCCTCCATATTAAGATGAGCAGTAGCCCCTCCACGGGGCTGCTACAAATCTGTAGCGACTGCAGAGATCTTTAAGAGGCTCCTCTGTCATTTGGTAACAACTAATTAGAATAATTTTTATGAAACTTTAAAACATATAGCGACATGAAATTGCAAACGCTAGAGAAAATCAGTGGGCATAACCACTTCAAAAGACTACCCACTTCAAGTAAATGCAATTACAAGCCCAAAAAAAAACTTAAAAATTCAGACCTGCAGAAACAGGAGGGGCAAATCCTGAAGGCTTGCAACCCCATATTCCTGCAATATGAATTGGGCAAAGGCCGGATTGGGATATGTAATATCAGGCAACTGATCTATTCTCAGATCACAAGAAGCAGAAGCAAAGAGCGCCCCTTCCCCATTACAGTCAATCTCCAGCCGCCCTTGTTCAGAATTGAGCTTAAGCCTCCCAGCCATGTAATCATATGGAACCAGCAATTTGCTCAAAGCACTCGCCACGGATTCTGCGACATCTTCTTCTCCACTAAAACCAAAGAAATGGATGGTTTCAACAGTAAAAACCAGATTCTGATCAAAGTTGGACAGAAAAAATGGTCGCCTTTGAGTTTCCTCCGCTGGACGAACATGGAATGGCTTCTCCAATTTAACATTGAGATCTATTTCCTCCATTGGTACGTGCCTGATAAATACTACGAAGGCATTGTTTTATATAGTTAGAGGGGGCTGGTGAAATCCTGCTTTCACCCAATAACTCTCATTGGAAATCGGTGGGATTTTAATTGCTGCCATTAATGCTTCTGTTCTTCAACTGGAGAAGTTTAATTTTTTTACAAAAGTTGTTTAACGGATTTAATTTGAATTGATACATAGACATTGATTTCTTTGAAAATTAGCTATGGCCGGCTGTTTCTATTCCACGACTAAGTTTTCTGAGAAAATTTTCCCAAATTAAATATGCAGATTCCCACATTCCGACGCTGGCCAGATATCACGACAGATACATCTAGCCACGCCAGTTGAATAGCCTGCAATTTTATAGGTATCCTATTTTATACCGATTTGACTGTCTTTTCCATTTTATATCTTATATTACAATTCTGAAAAAGTAGTAAATCTAATAATTTTATTTATTATTATTTTATTTAATGGTCCATAAGATATTTTATTTTATGGTATAGGTACTCTCTTTTCAATTTTAGATCTTATATTACAATTTTAAAATTTATTAAATCTAATAATTTGATTTATTATATTTTAATTTAATAGCGTATAAGATATTTTATTATATATATACTTTTGATCTGGACCTCATACCCAATATAAATTCTCAACAATTACATTTCAATGCGGTTTAAATCTTGATGGTAAAAACAACACCATAACTTAACCATCACACTATGTCAATATTGGCAAAAAACAAAAAAATAATTGGACTTAATTTGTAAGTAAAGATTTTAATTTCTCACATTATTAAACCATACTTTTTAATTCTATTTGATTTTAAAATAATATTATTTAAAAAATAAAATTTCACTATAATTTTTTACTATAAATGAAGTTTTAATATATGAATTTGTGTTTCTTAAAGTAATTAAAAATACAATTTTCTATATTCATATCACGGAAACAAAACAAATTTGGGAATTGTTTCTATATTGAAATCTAAGATAGTCAACAAAGACCTTGTTCCAAACTTAGATATGGTTTCTTTCATGCTTTGGGAGGAAACTACCTATGTCATGGTGATTACAATCGGTGACCACTTACATATCAAAGAATGTTTGAAATCTAGAATCAAAACTCTATTAACCCACTATCATCATTTCTATTCCCAACCTTTAATTATACAAGAGAAGTCTTGGTGATTTTCTTTTGCATGATTAAACTCATATTCATACTATGCATCTATGCAATCTTATGTAGAAAGATATACATCAAAATTTCTCTTAAGGAATAATCCTTCATGACTTCGAAGGCTTTCTTTTATGGGAGAGGATTGAAGAGTGAGGTTAGGGCTAGATGCCAAAATCATAGAGGCTTTGTCCATTTTTGTCTATACATCACATAGATTTAAATTAGGTGGAACAAACCACATTGTGTTTATTTGAGTTTTAGAATAAGGAGAACCTTAGACTTCTACTTGAGTGCAAGCACAATTTTCATACTGAATGTATTGATATGTAGTTTCAATCGCATTCTGATTTCCCTCTTTTTAGAACCAAAGCAAAGGCTAGAATAGACAATTTAAAAAGTTAGAAAAGGAAGAAAATGTTGATATATCAAATGGTGTAGAGAATGTGGTTATTGATATGAATTTTGTAGTCAAACAATTTTAGTATGGAATATTTTATATAAAAAAATTGTAACTTAAATATTTTTTCTATAACTAATATTTTTTCTTAAAATGTCAAGTGAAAAGCATTTAAATGATTAGACCATCATAAAATTTTCATATGATAAACATGAGTGACCATCAAATTTTAGATCTAATTGTAACTAAATTATCATAGTATTTAACTTGATTTATTTTACATACAAATTAATTTTAATTTTAAGCTATTTCTTCAAATTTGTTTTTATTTAATGTCTTGATCAAAATTGAATAATTCTATGATTTATTTATTAATATTGACATAGCCACATCATATAACCTATAGTTCACAGTTAAAAATGATATTTTCTTTCCATACCCAAAAAAAACCTTAAACCCCACATGTTAAATGAGGTGGAGAAGATTCCATTAAGGGAGAGGAGTTGATCGTGGGTGGGGGACATATCATGGGTATAGAATATGACATCCTAGGACCCACTTTTTGTCGGTATGTGGCGACTGACCATTCTATACTGTACACTCTTCCTTGCTAGGGTCCGAGGCCGGGCCAGGCCCTAGGCAAGGGTTCGAGGGCGGCAACCCCCAAGAAAAAAATTTCTCCTACTTTTTTGCAGAATTACCGAAAAAGGGAAAAATCACCAAAAAGGGAAAAAACCCAACTTTGTATAACCCTAATCTGGAAGCTTCTAAAAAGCTGGTTATAAGGGGTTTGTAATAGAGTTAAGTATGATAAGAAAATGTGATTATTCGCGATATTGTAATAGGGTTTTACACTGGTTAATGATATCATTGGATGGCTACGGTTTGGTGGATGTAGCCCACATTGGGTGAACCATGTTAAATTCTCTGTGTTATTTTTCTGTGTGTTTTTATTTCCTGGTTTATTTGATAAAATTTGCATTTAGCTTTTAGATATCTACCTTTGAAAACCCAACACTTTTGGGTAATAAAAGAGCCAACAAAAAATTCAAATATTTGTGTTAATGTGATAGGACATATTCATGTCAAATTCACGTTATGTCCTATCATAGGTAGACTATTTATTTGCCACCTTCCCAATATTAGGTGAATGAAAATTGATATATTTATTTCCACAATATAAATATTGTTTTCCACCTTCCCAATAATAGGTTAATGCAAATGGGTATATTTTTATCCAAAATATATGTATTATTGCATTCAAAGTGAGTTGGCATGCATTCAAAGTGAGTTGACATGTACAAATCCATTGTCAACTAAGTGAGTTGTAAATATATTTTAACAAATTACAATAAAACATGTTCCATTTCTCATCCTTTTTTGATAAACTACTAGTTCCACCATGTCCATATACACCAATCCTTTTTGTAAATTTACCTACAAAAATGACAAAAAAATACTCTCAGGCTCACTATAGAATACAATTTTACAAAAAAATGTGTAATTATTGAAGTTTTCTTTACAAATAAACATATAGTTAAAATAATCAGATCAAAATATTAAAATTGATTAGAATTATGAATTTTTTAAATATCCTTTCAAATCACCAACCAGATTTTCTACGTACCCATTTCATATCACTTCTACCATTAATTCCTTCAATGCAAGATCAAATTCCCTCCTAGAATTTTAATTTCTCCACTTGCACCTACCAATTCAAATTCTATCAACCTATTTATTTATACAAGAGACCTCAATTGTGCGATGTAGGCTACCTATTCACAATTTGAATTTCTGAGTTTGTGTTGGAGACACCTAATCGACAATGAGCTCCTCCAAAGTGATTTAATCTCCTCCTTCAACTTCTATGGTATGTCTAAAACTTTCCTTTGATTATACATTTGCATTCATGTATGAATTCGTTATTTCATATGCCTTGTTTGTTTACATTTAAATGAATCAAGATTGGTGTTTCATACGCCATGTTCATTTACATTTACATTTATGGGTCTTTTGTTATTGTTGTCACTCTATACCCACAACACAACTCCAACCCAATATTGGCCACTCTCCCTTACAACTAACTATGACATTTTTATATACCTTCAAATAATAGTATTGTACAAATATTTCCAACCCTTTCTGATACAACATTATGATACATATATACATACATATATATACACACATATATATACATATATGTGTATATTGCAAAGATACATAGATACGTAAGTTTCCTATAGCCTTGTTCATTTACATTCAACTTACATACACTAATGAATTTGACCCCAATTTTCAACGACCGTTCATCGAAATTTCGACGATCTATTGTCGGCTGACCGACGAATCGCACAAATTAGCGTCGTCACTCAATTTTCATCTATATCCCGACGGACAATAAAACGTCGCCCTCCCGACGCCAGCTCGTCAAAACAACGATGCCCATTTCGTCGATCACGCGACGAGCAGTGGCTGGACCGCGGGTGGAATACCCTCACCAAAGCGTCGGAACAACGACATACATTCGTTGGAACTGAGATGACAATGTCGTCGATCTAGCGATGAAAAGTGTCTGGAGCACAGGTGGCATACCTTCGCTAAAGCATTGAAGCAGCGACATATAGTTGTCGTTCGAGCGACGAATAGTACCCGGACCATGTGCGGCATACCGTCGCTGAAGCGTCGGCGCATCGACATACATTCATCGGGATGGAGACGAAAGTGTCATCGGTCTAGCGACGAACAGTACCCGGAGCATGTGCAACATACTATCGCTGAAGCATCAGAGCAGTGACATACATTCGTCAGTATAGCGATGAATGGTGCCCGAAGCACGGGTGGCATAACTTTGCCAAACCATCGGATTAACAACATAAGATCATCGAACGCGCGACGAAATAGGCAAGTCATTACGTCAAAATTTTGTCGCACTCACGAAGAAATAGGCAAGTCATTATGACGAAAGTTCATCGGATACATAGCAAGGTCGTCGGGCGTTTTTGCGGTTCATTGCAATTTAAAAAAAAAAAAAACTATTCGTTGAAATGTAGGCATATCGAGGTGACTCTGGGCAATATATAAAAGTAGTAGGAGGCTCCAAAGTGCATCCATAGGGATAATGACAGGACATAAGGACAAGTCAATCAAAGAGAGAAAGTTGATGTGCCAAGACCATGAGCATTTAATAGGGGTAGTAAAAGACAAGATGGATTATCATCAATGCTCAGATTGGAAGACTTCATTATGAAAATTTAGATCACAATATGATTAACCCTGTTTGGACAAATGCATTGACATTAGTGTCAAGAGTTAAGAGGCCATTCAAATTTTCATTTCAATAAATTATTGTATGCATTGAGTAAGTGTTTACAAGGTAGAAAAAGGACAGTCATATGACTGTTTAAAATATCAAACAACATGTCAGTTGTTGTGTTTAATTAGGCTTACAGAGGCAGGGATTTATCATTTTTTGCATACATTTGCAATCCAAGCTCTAGGCCTGCATTATTTGGTTACTGTGTATGAGAAATGAGCAATGAATAATTGTAGAATATGGAGGCTATGGATGATATTATGATGGCCACATTTGATGTTGATCAAAAATTGGAGCAAAATATAATACCTATGATGAGTCATGAGATCAAGGGGACTATCACGGACAACAAGCACAACCGACGAACTGGATTCTAATTTTGCTAAAAAAGAAAAAATCAAACTAGTGAATATTAAACTAGACACTAGAATCTAAATTTGTGGAAAATGAGAAATTTGGTGAGAAAGAGTACCTGCAGTGCATCTTGGATACTTAGCTAGTGTATTAAAAAATAGGATTGCAAACCCAAAATTATTCTCACTCTGGAAATTCAATAGAAAAATATAGAATGTTATCCTAGATACTTAGCTCTTAGACAGTCAAGAAAAAAGTATGAGCATGATTATGAATGGTTTTACCTGGTCCCACTCTTGATCTCCATGTTTGAGAGCCTTCTCTTTAAGACCCCATGAATCCAATTTGATCCATTGCTGCCAAAAGAGATATTAATGTGTAAACAAGGAGCCACATTTAGAAAAACTAGTTTTTGATTTCTTCTAAGAAATTTAGAGACTACAAAAAGAAGATACCTGATGGGGATCATGTGGGCTTCGTAGAGAAAGCACTGCAATGTGGCTTCAAGCAGCAATGAAAAACTTTGGATTAGCTTCACAGTAAATCCTAACAGCATGACATTGAAAGTTGCTCAGGTACTGGGTCCTGTCCCCTAGATTAAATTAAGGAAAACATTATTGTAAACACAATATGTATAGAAGAATATGAATGCAAAGGAAAATGGATATTAGAAAAACATAAATGTAAATAAAAGTAGTGTGAGCAGAAAATGAATCTAAATTGGTCTTGAACAAATAAAATCATACCCAATTAGCATTAAGTTATACTGACCTTGTACTCATTGCCATTGTAAATCTTGAAGTTACTTTGATGCCTTCTACAGAAACTCTTTGGCCACGAGGCAAGAGAAAGCGAGAAAACCAAGTGTATATTGATGACTTCCTGACAATCAAAAAGAAAGAAGCAACCAGTCAACCCTATTAGAACAGAATAATCTTATGAATTGATTTTATTTGTTTTACTGGCTAATGGATAGTGTACCTAGTTCTCTTGAATTGAGATACTACTAAGATGTGTTGACTGGTGATTTTAGACTACAGATATTCTGCTTCAATCTCTATAAGTTACTTTTGTCTTAAATATATTCAAGATAACTCTGCAAAAAAATTCCCCTGATCTCTTAGAAATTATGCAGATTATTTTGTTAATACTTCTCTATTTTGATATTTTCTTTCAAAAATTCATAGAAAGATATGTGTAATGCCATATTTGAAACTTACATATTTTAATTTTACTAGTTCTGTAATTATAGTATATGATTCCAACAATTGTGAAACGCATAGGCAATATGCTAGATGAATGAAGTAAACTATGCAATTGGCAGGTGTAAAGCCAATTTCCTTAACCCTTGCCAACATCCTTCTTTCCTTTTTTAAAACATGTGCTTTGGAACAAGGCATGAAAATCCATGTAAGTATAATGAACAGGAGATTTTTGTCAAATATTATATTACAAC
This sequence comes from Sequoiadendron giganteum, assembly GCA_007115665.2. Taxonomy (NCBI): domain Eukaryota; kingdom Viridiplantae; phylum Streptophyta; class Pinopsida; order Cupressales; family Cupressaceae; genus Sequoiadendron; species Sequoiadendron giganteum. The sequence continues at coordinate 370,057,788 of CM021104.1, forward strand.
AAGTTGAATGAATTTAAGTAGAGATATTTTAGCATACCTACAACTGGTACAAAATTTCATGGTTAAGTGGAAGCCTCCCATCAACAAAAAAATCCAATTATCTGTTTATCTATCTCAATTGAGCCTTTAAACCCTTCAGAGCTGTCAAATTTTCTACTAACCTGTTATGCACAAAAGTCAAATTTTAGAGACCACTAAAATAAAAATAAAAAACATTACATTATGATCCAAGTCCACACACAACACAATGTTCATAGTGAAAATTTAGCACTTTCTTTCATCTTTGCATATTGATTTGATGCTTCAAACGATGCATTTCTTATATTGAAAAGTGCATTTCTTACCTTATTGAGCTTCTCTTTGTTTTGAGAATAGTTTAATATTCTCTACTTAATAGGGCCAACCACATGAAGGTGGAAGCTCATTTGGCCCCTCCCTCACCCCCTCACATCACTCTCAATTCCCCATACCCGATCATATAACATTAATCATTCATTCATTCATTAATAACATATAACATTCATTCACTCATCCATTAATAACATATAACATTCATTCAATAACATATAACATATATTCATTAACATATTCACATTCATTTATTAACATATAGCATTCATTTTTTTCAGTTTTTACATATTATCAAAAATATGGTTGTCAACTTGTCATAATATGATTACAATCACTTTTTTTTTGTTTATTTTTTGCAACTAAAAAAAGCTGAAGTGGAGTATCGTTTTCAAAATCATTTTTCCCCCCTTCAGTTGTTCTAAGCTCTGCTCGTGATCTTAATGTATGCCTAGTCGTGTACTCACAACGTGGATGCGGCTGCAAGGAGGGGTTTCCTGCAATATCAAAGAAATGTTAAATTGATATGTTTTATTATTATTGTTACACGTATTTCATTAATTAAAAGAACATCAGAGTGGTTCTCTTTACCTGAATGGGCTATATCATGTTCCTAATATTGTCTTATAGCCTTATGCTGATCATGTTGAACACCCTCTAAATCCTGATCTAGAGTTGAAACACGAAAGATTACATTAATTAATACACCAATTGCAATTAAATATGTTTAAAAAAACATTAGAGTGGTCCTTTTTACCTGATGGAGCCACATCATGTTCCTGATCTTGTCTAGCCTGATCATGCTCAACATGTTGATCACGCTCTACATGCTCTAAAGTTGAAACACAAAAGGTTACATTGATTAATACACCAAATGCAATTAAAGATGTTTAATTGTATTAATCCATACCACGTTTTGTATAGCACATGAATACATCCAGTACCGGGATGCACACCATGGCCTTCATCGGTAGGTTGCGCTCCACCCTCACCAAACTGCATTCCAATGTCATGTGTAGTATTATCATTACTTATCTGTGTAAAAAAAATAGGCACATTATTATGGTAGAAATTAATATTGAACAGATTGCACAAATATTCAATTTGAAATAAAATTTATTGAGTTTATTTACCTGCGTGTTGGATGCAATGGAATATTGTGTTTGCCCAGCCGAGACTCTCAGCTGTTCAGTCAGGGCTCCATAGCCTTGGTGGAAGGCAATCTTCAGGTCCTTTTCTGTGGGCACTCTGTTGAAATCAAAGTCTTGCATTTTTGCATGCAATCATGAATTTTGCTTCTATGGTGTGATAAAACCAAAATTGTTTGCAATTTATTATTTGGATGCAATATTTCATTTATTGATACTTACAAATCGTGCAGCTGTTTTCATATAACCACCAGAGCCAATTTTGTGTTGCCCGTGTTTTTCTAGTCTTGTCTTTGTTGCCTTCGATGTGTCGAATAGCCTATGAAAAAATTGAAATACATTAGATTATGTAAAAAGAAAGAGTAATTAGTATATAATTAAATTGTTGATAGTATCACATACCTTGCTTGGCCTAGTGGTGTCTTTCCTTTCTTCTTTTCAGCCTTCTCCTTTCCATCTGACACCAATTCCTTCCACTCCCTTTCCGAAATCATGGGGGAACACTCGTACTTTATGTTCTTCTCTAAATGTGACCTATATTGGTCCCTCACATACTTTAGATAGGTACCAACTTTTTTAAGGACCTCAGTTCGGTTGAATGTTTTATCACCAAACAACACAACTAAACAGTTAATGAGCTCATCTTTTAAATCTTGATTTTGGGCATTCCACCGTGTACGTATGGTGGGCCCGAAGAGGTCCAATGTAATATCACTTAGATGTTTATAAAAAAACATCATTTCCTGCAAAATGATCATGGGATCATTAGTCTATAAAGAGTGATTAATAAGTAAATTTCAATTGGATTATATATAATAATAATTAAAACATTTTAAAGTACCTAGGACCTTCTCTATCTTTATGGGAAGGAAATCCTCGGTCACCACAAATGTGACCGACAATGTTCCTGTACTAGTAATATGGGAAGATCCAGGAAATGCTGCTAAAACATCACCAGTACTAGCGGCCTCTGTATCCACAGGTACTGATACATGTGGTGGCATGTGTTCGTTGCCAGATGGCGGATTACCGAATGCCTACATGGTATGTGTTGCCGACATTTCAGTCGACAATATAGGCACAAATGATGGGGCCGAATAAAGTGTTGTATGCGCAAGAAGATCAGGATTGACACTTGTATCGTCCCCTACTTCCCAGGAAACACTTGCAGTACCTTGATCATGGCCAGCAGCATGATGAGGATGCAAATAATCCTGTAAAAACAACACATACAATTCAAGCAAATACAATTGGTAGATGCAAAACCAAATAAATGTGAAATTGTGGACTATAATGATTGTAGAATATACATAATGGATTTTTTTAAAAGGTTTTAGAAACTTTCAATCAAATGCAATTGGTAGATGCATAGACAAATTTCACAACCTTCACCAAAATCCTTGTCGATTTCCATAATATGAGAGATTTGGAATAAGGTATAGACATCCATCAAAGCATAATATGAAGATGACTTTTCTCAAATGGTGTGGTTGTAGACTCCATTTTCAAATCTATGTAAAATGTGGGAGGATAGACAAATCCTGTGAACTATTTGACAAAATATCTCAAAGAATTGTAATCTCATGGAATACACTCTAATTAGAAAAGTTGCATCACTACCCTCATAACAATCTCTCAATTTGTTTTAGTTTCTATTGTGTTACTCAATTTGAAACTTAATTGTGATACATTAAGTTCATTGTCAAATTGTCATTTGTGTGTCAAGTTTGTCAAAATCCAAAATGATCAATTATTAATAAAATCATGGATCATGTAATATTGGGATGGGTGACCTCCTAGGAAGGCCTAGTGCTTCATCGCTTTGAGAATCATTTAGATGCAATGAGTGCTAAGTGGACCATTCATTATCATGAGAGATGGGTCAATGAGTTTGACTTGTAAAACTACATAATTGAATCTTGATAACAATATCAAAATTTGACACAATGTGAAAAATAATTCCTACTTGTCAATAGATCATGTTGTCAAAATCTAGAATTTCAAATTATGAATTCTTTGTAATTACTCAATAGATCATGTTGTCAATTGAACCTGTTGGCATTTTTTTATTGCAACCCACACGTATTTCCTAGGAGCTCCTATGAACTTTCCACATTCAATAATAAAAGAGTAGGAACAATATGGCCAACTTAACGAGAATAGCAATAAGGCTCATTCTCCTACACTTCGGACTCTGTAAAATCCAGGAGGGTATTCCCTAACATGTGCTCTTAACATACATCATTTAAACAATTCATTTAATTTTCACATAGGTAAGCAACAGATAGATCCCAGTTAATGTTAAAGGATCAAATCCTTCAAGAAATTGGCTATTCCTTAAAAAAGACTCATGTCCATTTAACAGACAATCGCAAACTTCACATAAAGTAAATTGATAGGAAATGTTTGAGTAAAATATCCTGATGCCATAACACAAAACATACGAGAATAAAACGTAATCAGAATTCCAATGCCATATCCCAGCGCAAGGAGTCAAAAGAGAAAACTGAACTACAAGGTAAATTTCATTTTGAACACATATGATCTATTATGAATTGCATTACAACCCATATATCTATACCTGAGTTTATTACTCCTTTATGAATCCTATTTGTTATATTGCATGAATTTACTGGTTAACTGAAGCATTTAACCGATCATTTGAACCAGAGTCGTAGTTAAACATAATTCACAGTAAAGAACAAATGAAAATCAATGAAAATAATCTTTGATCGATCTTTCATTAATAATCCATGTAACATAACACAATAGGAGACAAAATAAACTCCAAATATTCATGATTTTGATACAAACATGCTCAAAAACCCCATGATTAACAAAGTTCTCCAATCTGACTCAAAACTTTTTAAAACCTGGACTTACAATTCATACTCTCTATATTACTAGACTCTTATTTCTCATATTTTGGATATTTCAACCGACCACTCTCTTAGCCCAGAATTCCCTTTTATAAAATAAGGGAGCCAACAAGCTTCAGGTCGGAGAGTACACACGTCCATTTTTAATTGGACCACTAACTCCTGATTCAGTTACAATTCTATTATGCGAGTGGAGAGCATAAGACAAAGATCATCATTAGTTGATAAAGAGGAAAGAAAAATTGCTCCAAAGGCTGCTCCCCATACATCGAAGGCATGCTTAGCCGTTATAGTATTAACTCCACCTCAGCACCTTGTACTTGGAGTCAAAAGGAGAATACAATTTTAGAATATAATATCTAAGGCCAGACCTGTATTATACATGACCAAGTTGCAATTCTCGACTATAACACTCATAATTCTAGTTCATCGGTGAACACCTTTTTCCATAATTCAAACTCCTCCTCAGAAGACCACTGGAAACCCACAACCTGATCAACCTTGTTTTGATAGGGAGCATACTTTACCATTATCGATGTGGCCTTTTTATCAAAGTTCTCTGAGAAACTTATAACAAAAGATAGCTTTTCCAATGTATTCTCTAGCATGCAGATGTCAGCATTTTTGCATATCTCATGTGTTTGAGAAATCATTATATTATTCATCTGGTCCTTCCAAACCTACAGGGGCTTGACTTCGTCCTGACTATGCAAAATATGTGGCAATGGGGTCAAGTCCTTTCCATCATATATATCCTTTAACAACTTAATCTTGGACTCCATAGGGGTGGCAAATCCCTGAAACTTTTGCTCAACAACTCCTTTGACAAATTGATACGTTGCAATAACTGTAGGATATTTATCCCCATGTTGTTTTGCCCCTACTGCCATGAATTTCAACTTCTCCATTCTGGGGCTCCATCTGTTCAACAATGGGATGGCCAATTCTCTATCCTTTGGAAATATTTTTAGTGCTTTCAACATTAAGGCGTAATTTGCATGAACACTATTTAGCTTACCCTGGACCCTTCTATTTAAATGTTTCAAAACAATGTCCACTATTACTGCATTGCTTCTCCTTGTTGCATCCCAGATTTTTCGTACCATCTCCTTATACTCCTCAACCTGATGAATCTGTTTCTCCCTAGAAAGTCCCCCTCCAGGGCTAGTAGCCCTCTCAATAGCGATAGGCACTTGTCCCATATTATATGGAACAATAGCCAAAGACTGTGCTTGTGTAGGAGGTTGAGACTGCTCTACTGGTGGGTCGAGAACAGTGCAGCTAGAACTGGCTTACTTTTGAGATCTCATGGTATCCATTTGTTGCTTCAATAAAGCCAATTTAGTTTTTAACTCTGCTGCCTTTTGTTGACTCTTATTATATTCAATAATAATGTCATTATATTGGCCTCTCAGAGTATCCTGCTCCTTGGTCAAATCTTCAATAGTTGCTTTGGTGAATTTGGCAACATTCACGACCATATCAATAGCTTCCAATGTTGGGGTGTCAGCAACTCTCCTCACAACCAAGTGAGCAATGAAGTCAGAAGGTTCTGCAACAATTGGCTTTTTAGAGCCAGTAGATATGGACCAGATTGCCAATGCATCCCATTCCTCACTAAAGGTCGATCCCTTGAGTGCCAATGTAGCCTCCTCTTCAGTAGCAAGAAGTGGCTTATTAGCCCTTCTTATTGTGTCAAACACCACAGCATCAACGATATCCCATTTAGCGAGTAGCAATACTCCACTTTTTTGTACCAATTCCTAGCCCTGCTCTGGTGTTATTGCTTTGAATTTTTCTCTCATTTGTTCCTTGACCTTAGCTTGAATTAACTTCTCTGAGAGCTCTGGATGTAGACTTCTCTCATGTGCCACCTTCTCAACATATAATGCAGTATGTTATCTCCACACAAAATCTTTAAAAGCACCGATTTGAATAAAAGAGTCATCCATCATGAACTCTCTGCAGGATTCTATTCTCAAGTCAGCATTGCTTATTATTCCTTTGATTTCATCTTTTCCTAACCTCAAAGAAACTGTACCTGAACCTGTTGCAATTTCAACTGGATCCAATGGAATCATAAGATGCATTTCATTCGGAGTGATAATAATGTCATCATCCTCATCACCATCACAATCAACAATGTTTACCCTTTCAACCCTCTGCCTCTTTGGTGATGGTGGGTAAGCCTGTTTTGAAAAACTTGGAGGAGAATCCAAATCAACAACATTTGGTATTGACTGCCTTGAAAAAGATGGTGCAATATTTTTAGCAACATCTTCAGCCCTACTTCCCTTTCTTCTAGAAAAAACCCTTATCTTCTTTTGGGGCTGATAAGTAGGCCTCTCCTCTTCCTTTACCTCAGGGTAATCCTCGATGGTTTGTGATTTTCTTCTTTCTTCCACAACCCTTTCATCTTTCAAAACCCCAACCAAGCTCTCAAAATTATCAATAGCATACATTGCCCTGCTAAACTCATCTTTAGCATTAGGTATGGGATTGAAACCAGGTATTTTCTCTTGCTTACTTTTTACCATTTTAGAGTAGGCAATGTATAGTGCCTTTCTATCATCTTTTAATTCCAAATAAAAAATATTCTTGATGATGTCCTCAGGAAAGTAGAAGTTGTGGACAAAAGATCTTGTCCGATTTTTTGCCTTCATTTGAGAGATAAAACCCTGAGGATCATGATTCTTGGGGCGCACAGTCCTTAGCCTACAAGGCCCAAGTAATCGATGCAACTCCTTCCATCCTCCCTTTGCCATAACAAAATTGGAAAATGTTGTATATTGAGGGAATAAAGAACCTTTCTTCTGTTCAACTGACAAGTGTAGTTCTTGAGCGCCTCCCAACTGCCTCATGATTTCCAAAAATACAATTCTAAGGGGCATCTCCCTTGGCAGAACATTTGGATTGACATTAGTGCCAAAAACCCTGAAAACTGTGGTATTACAATAGGGGATAATGTCTTCCCAATTGTGCATTATGTTCAATTCAGGCCTTCTCTCCATCGACCTCAAGAAGTCATGAATTTATTTTGAGATCCTTGGGGGGTCACGAACCAAAGCCTCCCTTAATTTAGATCCAAAGACATTATGAAAAGTTACATAATCAAACTTATGGTCATGCATGTCAAGAATCCTAGTCCAATATTGGATAGGCATTTCAATGTTTCCTTCCTTCTTCTTTAATTCCATATCTTTTTCGAACACAGCCTGACCCCTATACAGAAACATGTGGATTAACAAGGAATACCATATGAATCCAACCCACATCTTCCCCTCCTTTAGGGATACTAGACCCGTGTGCATCTTCTCTACCAAATAAGTGGAAAAATCATATATTACATTAAAACTTGGGTGTTGGAGATTTACTGCCATATACATAATATCAGTAGGCAAGGTTTTCTTTAAGCTGACTCCTAGAACTTGACATAAAGCACAAATAGTCTTCTTGAAATAACTGGAGAAATAGTCCACAGGAAAAGGTTCAGGCTCATTCCTACCAATTACTACCTTCTTCTAATTTTTTCCTCTTCCTAAGACTGCCAAATGAGGTATTAACAAGGATGTTCTTAGCAAACCCCTAGTATTTCTATATTCTTGTCTGAAAACCTCCAAGTCGACAGGAACCATATCTTGACTCCATTCGTGCAATTTGAAAATCTCTGCAATTTCTTCTTTAGTTATCTTAATCATCTACACACCAACATGTGTTCTGGCAATTCGGGCCACAAGGTCATATCTAGTAGCAATGTCCTTTAAAATATCTACATCCATATAAACATTAGGAACCGCCAATTTACCCAGGTCTAACCTCCAGGGGTTACACAAAGGAACCAAAAAATTCTTGTTCCCAAACCAATTGGAGAACAACTGCCACCCGGTGTATGGTAACTTGGCATCTTGAATTGCACATTTCTTGTCTATGAATCCTTCCAAGATTTGAGGCCCATAGAACAAAACCTTTCCCTCCTACTTCTTGCTAGTAGAGGGTTGTAACAAATCAATAATATCTTGGGATAAAGACTTGGTAGTGGTTTCAGAACTAGAACTTCAGGCCTTGGGTGCCATTTATACTAGACTAATGATCATTCGAACTAGGGTTTTCTTATTTTTAGATAGCAAATAATTACAATTTTCTCCTTTAGCCTTAACAAAAAATTCTTCAATATTCAAAAAACCCTAGCAATTATCTAGACAAAGCTCTAAAAGCGAATCTATTCAATCAATTCTTCAAAAATAAAAACAAGAAACAATCATGAATTGCCCAGCAAGCAACCATAAAATATTCTGAATTTATAAAAAATGGCATATGTGCTACTTACGGTTTCAATCGCAGAACATCCAGGGAAACGAAATTGAGAAATTGTAACCATAGCTTGCTTCACTTGATACCAATCAATTCTTTCTCAATGTAGAGATACAAAACAGAAATAGTAATTCACAAAATTTAACATTTAATTATGCAGGCAGAGTCGAACTCGGCCATTACTATTCATCGCACAAGATAAAATGGCTATCGTACGATACCAGTTTATTTTTAAATACAAGTCGTTGATCAATCCCAACATTTGCCAGGAGAACGACTCAAATTTAGTCAAAATAGTTTGAAAATGCCACGTTCTCCTTCCAGTCACCAAATGGACAGGATATTCACCTACTGAGCACCACACCAGCACTGAAATGGGCCCCACCTTTTTTATTAGCGCACAACATCGGAGTCCACGCGTCACCAAGTCGCACACCTTGCAGTATTATTGAAACTGTAGTTTTAATTGTGCGAGGTCAGCGAGGAATGACCATGATGTGTCGGTACGGGAATAGCTGTCGGCATTAGCCTTCTTCATCGATCAACAAGCAAAACTAGTCCCCACCATCAAATGTGATAGATGGCAGAATCTCGCATGCCTCACACCATATTTTTTATGTTAGCAGAAACCTTGTGAGGTCTACGAGCAACGGTCAAGATTGAAATCACTTCATCCGACGGTCGCACAATCTGCACACGCAAAAAGGTTATTTTTCCTGACTTTTTAATAGTTGTTTTATTTTGTAGGGGGTGTATTTGATGACCGTTGATCTTCCTACGATTGATCCTGACCACTCCCCACGATCTCGCGATGACATCACCGTTGGTTGTTTGGCGATTGCGATATCACGAGCGATCGCCACATGTCCCAAACTACCGATGCCGAAAACGGATTAATAAAGCGTTTAATATTTTTGTCGAACTTAAATACGTTATAAAGTGGGTTACTAAAACAGCTGCGAGATGCACGTGCTCGAGATTGACAGTGATGTTATAATCTTGGTAAAAAGTTGTTCGACGGTTATGTTTGCTGTTGCTGACTCCTGTGTTTTTAATGATCATCGATCTTCCTACGATTGATCCTGACCACTCCCCGCGATCTCATGATGACATCATTGCTGGTTGTTTGGTGATTGCGATATCACGGGCGAGCGCCACGTGTCCCAAGCTGCCGATGTTGAAAAGGGATTAATAAAGAGTTTAATATTTGTGTCGGACTTAAAAATGTTATTAAGCGGGTTACTAAAATAGCTACGAGATGCACGTGCTCGAGATCGACGATGATTTTATAATCTTGGTAAAAAGTTGCTCGACGGTTATGTTTGGTGCTACTAACTACTGTGTTTTTAATGATCGTCGATCTTCCTACGATTGATCCTGACCACTCCCCGCGATCTCACGATGACATCACCGTTGATTGTTTGGTGATTACGATATCATGGGCGAGCGCCACGTGTCCCAAGCTGTCGATGCCAAAAAGGGATTAATAAAGTGTTTAATATTTGTGTCGGACTTAAATACGTTATAAAGTGGGTTACTAAAACAACTCCGAGATGCACATGCTTGAGATCGACGGTGATGTTATAATCTTGGTAAAAAGTTGCTTGACGGTTATGTTTAGTGTTGCTGACTGTTGTGAATGAACACGATTGCCGATGGTAGGAATCAACGGTTGCCCACCATCGCGTGATCCAAAGATGCAGGATGTTTAGTGATCGCGATATCACGGGCGGGCGCCACGTGTATTCCAAGCAGTTCAAAGCTAGAGATAAAGTTTTTCGAGTGATCACCATGAAGTTTGGTTCTTTGCAAGGCACGAAATCCTGTGAGTTATTTTCTAAACTATTGGGTTAATTTGACTATGTCTTTGCGAAGGGTTCTATTGTGTTGGTCAAGGGGTTTGTTAATTATTGTCGCAAGGTTATTGGTTCGTTTGAATTATTGGAATTGCACAATTGTGTTGTATTTTTGTGTTCTGGGTACCCCTAGTTTCTTTGAGGATTTGATTTTTTAAAAGGAGCCCTAGTTGTTTAAGATGGCACCACCAAAGCAACACTCTGGCCATGTTGATTATTTGAAGAGGAATTCGCATGATGACTTCCTGGATCAACTCTCGTTGTCAACAAATGACAGGAAAAGTGGTTTGGTTTTAATGAATGGAAAGACCCTAGACAAAGGTCTACTATGCAAAAATTATAACATTGCGGATGCCAGGATTCCTATGACTGGTCTTGAAATGTTTAGGCTGTGGTATGGACTGTGAAACTTACCTAACCCCTTCTCTAATGCTTGGAGATATGACATGGGGAAACTAATAGTGTCAAATGTGTTCCCTGATGTTGACTTGCTCAGAGCAGTGGTAGCACGATATGATCCTGTGACAAGGGTCATAAGGGATTATGATGGTGGAATTTTGCTAAGCCTAAATGCAGATGAGATTCGACAGATTTTTGATTTGACTGAGTATAGCCCTTTCTTAGTCCAAATAGATTTTGAGAAGATGAAGGAGGAGTAGAAAAGGTTAAAGCCTCTTTTCAGATTGAAGTTGCTTCCTCTTCACCTGGCTAGGGTGGGTAGTTCAACAATTCTTATCAGCCCAAATGACCAAGAGCCTTTCAGGCTGAGTTGTTTTGCTAGTCATTTCTTGGCAACATTTTATTAATTGTGCCAGATTTTAAGGTTCAACCCTAATACTGTGATGCCAATTGCATACATGTTTATGGGAGCCCAGATTCAGCATCCCAACTTCTCTGTGGTATGTGACTTTGCATCATTCCTGTCAGAGAAGATGCATGAGGGTTTGATGAAGCTGCATGTGGGGGATACTGGCGCTCCTTTTTTTTGGTACTCCCTGTTGATGCATATGTTCCTGTACAAGAATGTTGTTTTCTTCTCAAAAAAATGGAGTTGAGGCAGGAGGTGAATGGAGAAAGGTTACCAGTACAGGTGTGGAGTGCAGATTTGTCTTACAACAAGGGAGGTGCCAACTTTGTGCAGTTTGATAACTACTTTGCCTCAAGACTCAGGGCTCGGTTGGTGGTAAATGTGCCAAGAGTCCCTAAATATTTGCATGACTTCCTCCGACCGAATGTGAGGAAGCCTAATTTAAAAGTGTGTCACAATTGGGGTGATATCATCTTGTACCCTATAAGCACTGTCTTGAGGGTGTATGGTTTCTAGGGAACCCCTCATATCCTCCCCTTTAATGTACCATCAAGGATGGGGTTTTCCGAAGTAATGTGGCAACTAGGTTGTATTCATGAGGACAACCTAACAAAGAAAGGAAAAGGGACTTTGTTCCCTGACTACATTGTTGTTTCTGATTTTGTTTGTTCCAAGGGAGGATGGGTCCACTTTAGAAGGTTTTTTGATGACTTCAATTTGATGAATGGTCCTAAGAGACAGCATGACCCTGAGGGATTCTTTGCATTATTCAGACAACGAATTAAAGGTGGCAAATTTGCACATGAATTCAACTTTCCTGAGGACCTAATTAGAAATGAGTTTGATTTGAGTAGACAAGAGTTGAATAAAGAAAAATGAATTGCATATGAAAAGATGTTGGCTATAATACATAAAATGGATCCAAAATATGATCCATTAATGGAGTTCACTCCGTTTTACAAGAGAATAGAATTCTTAATGGCTAATTTCAAAAATATCATGGCAACTTGATGACCAAGAGAGTCAGTTTGGAATTAGATTTTGGTATAGAAAGATCGGATATGAGGCCTGAAGAATCAAGGCCAACTTATCAGCCACTAGTTGACAGGCCTCTATACAAGAGAAAGAGGAATGCGAGTAGTGATGAGGATGAAGGGGATAAGAAGGGAAAACAAATCATGCAAGAATCATCATAGCTGGGTCCAAGGATTAGAGCACCTAAAGGGATAAGGATTGTGGATCTAGATTCACCACCAAGAGGTGATCCTATAGTGTTACCATCAAAGCCAAGCCCTAAGAGGCAGAGAGTTGAGGAAACACAGGAAACTCTGGTGGATGAGATAATTGTAACTCATCAAGACATGCAGGTTGGTATCCCTTCCCCTCCTAGATCAACACAATTTGTGCTTTCTGACATGGATGTAAAGGGGCAATGTGTACAAGATGTCAGGACGGAGGCCTGCAAGGCATTCTTGGATGATGATGCATTTGTAAAGACTCCTATATTCTTGCAACTAGTTTGGAGGATGAAACTAGAAGAGTACCCAAAAAAATGCAAGAGTAGGAGAGAATAGAGACCTGATAGGTCTGAGTAGGAGAATGATGATGAGGTCAAGGCCGAATTAATGGAAGAATTCAAAGGCATCACTCCTGAGGAGGGAAGAAGACTTGTGACTCAGGCTGGTGTCTTACTTTTGCCTAAATGGGACATAGTTGATGTAGTTGCTTTCAATGCTATCTTACAATCCAAGCACCCTATACAAAACAGTGAAGAAGAGGCTAAGGCAGCTCTACAAGACTTTGCCTTCAGTGAGGAGTATGAAACTTTGGCCATATGGGCATTGGCACCCCAGGGCAGAAAGGAAAATGTAATTGATATTAACCCACACTTAAGGGGAGGGCTAATCATCAAGAGAGCTTCTAAAACTTCAACAACAGAAGCTACAAGTCTGACAGTAAATGTGGCCAAATTGGCCCAAAAGATAACTGAGAGAGAAGAGGCTGAAAAGAAGAGTCTGATGGAGAAATACAATATGATAATTGCAGAATATAGTAGGATGCAACAAAAGAATGTTGAGCTACAATTTGAAGTAGATAGGTTGAAATATGGGCAGGTGGGAGAATCCTCTAGTGCTCCTGGTATCAGAGCATTACCTTCTATTGCAGGATCGATACCCAATACTACTCCAATTGTTTCAACTTCGGGGTCCCCCATCCAAGCACCTGCTCTCAATCCTACACCAGGGCCAGTTGAAGAAGAAGTTGAATATTTTGTGGATCCTACCAAGAAGAAAATGTTGAATAGGATCACAAAATTGCAGGTTGCCTTAAAGGCAAGTGAGGATGATGCAATTTCCAAACAAAGTGAGGTGGTTGGCACAGTTTTGAGGCATCTTAATGAAAAGGTTCAAGGTAAATTACCATCTATACATTCTTTGTATTCTTTATTCTTGGATGGAATAAAAATTATCAATAGGGATCAGGAAATAGTTTTGCCTTTGGCTAAGAAATGGATCCCTAAGGCCAATGATCTGGATATTATGTACAAAGCTTCTAGGTTTGATGCAGACAACAAGCCCCAGTCATTGAAGCCTACTCAAAACTTTGTAAAATCATTGAGCGGATTCCAGGCCCCACCTTATGATTTTAGTAGAAGAATTAGGGAGTTGATAAAGAGCTTTGATGACTGGAATGATACATTTTTGCTAGATATTATTGATGCACAAGGAAATGTTAAGACATTGCAACAGTGCCAGGATGGGGAAGAAGAAGATATCAATGCACAAATCAAATTGATTTGTGATGATTCAAACTATGATTCACTGGTAAATAGTATGGATAAGATAATTAACACCAGCACATTCTTAGAGTTTTTTGAAAGGGAAGCCAATCAAGTTGCAGTGAAGTACACACCTTACAATACTAAGGTGAATGAGGCCATGAATTTTGGCTGGCCAACGAATGAAGAGTATCAAAGATGGGTGGACAAGTACTTAACCGAAGAGGAGTAAAACAATGTCTATTACTACAGGATGGATGAAGGAATGTCAGACAATGATGCAAACAATTCTGGAGACAGCCACATGAAAAGATTTAACAATGGACAGGGCATGTGAACAGAATGAGAAGATGTTCGAAATGGAGATAGCCATAAGGAATGCACTGGAGGATGTTGATACACACAAGTAGCTAGCTTACCGAGATTATCTATCAAACATCTATTTATGGCTTAATAGAGCATAATTTGTAGTTTTTTATTGTTCTTAAGCAAAATAAATTTCTCAAAGGACGCGCCCTTTCATAATTTTGATATATTTATATCTGTTTCATAATGTAAAACAGATATAGGCAGATAGGAGAAAGATACAGTAGATAGTTTGCAATGAAACTTTCCTTTAAAAGACTCAGATGCATGTATGAATTTTGATGAAGTTAATAAAGATGTCTAAACTTGTGGCTTAATCTTGGTATCAGTTGTTTTTGGAATTATACAGTTATCTGGTTGTCTCCATTTTGATGCTTTTCTGTTGTCTAAATTGATATATCAAGCATATATATATTCATTTTACCGATACACATTTGTTGTATTTGTGTGATGTGATTATTTGGTTCTTTCAAATAAATATTAAACCCTTCTATTCAATCACAATAACTGAAAAGTATTAATTAGATCAGTAAGAAGAATCACATAACTAGGATTGTCATTCTATCTCAAGTAGAGTTTGTCAGTCATTTGCTTGCATATTTATACAAGTTATAAACTACATATGTGTGCCAAACACTTTGAATTATTGACATCGTAGATTAAACTTTTATAGATCTTCATTAGACTCCATACACCCAACAAGGCAGTGGTCTCACGCTTTCATCTTTTGGTTTATCCATTTTATTTTTTACATCTGTTAACTGAACATATTCTAATATAATTCAAATATAAATAAAATTAAAAACATCATAAATTAATTATGTAACCACATAAGTCAAATATAATTCTATCAAGAAATTAATATCAAATAGATAATACAATCGCATAACCCATACATTTCAATGTCATTGATCTTCTTTTTTCATCCAACTCTTTGTCTGTATCATCCGATCTAGATTCAACATTGTAAGGATTGGTCATATCATCATCATCGTCATTGATATTAGTTTTGATAATGTCATAATCCACACGGATATCATCTTCATGAACATTAACTCCTACATCATCATGATCTAGTTCCTCATCTTCAACATCTTCGTTAGGCACATCATCAACTAACTGTTGATCCTGATCATCATCTACATCATCTTCTATTTTTTCAGTATCTTCTTCTTCCACCACATTATACTTTACTGGCCTTCCTCTTGGGTCATGTCTAACAACATATGACCAACCCGTTTTACCTAAAACCTCTAAGTAAAATACCTGCTCACATTGGCTTGGAAGAACATAGGGCTCATTTCCAGCTCACTCAAAATACTTTGTATTAACCATGGTAAATCCATTATCATGTTCAATAACAGTTCTCTTGAAATCATTTTCATTCAATCGTAACCTATACCATAGGACAACAAACAAAACTAATTTGAAGGACTTAAAGTCACACTCAAGTATATCATCCAAAATCCCATAGTATTGATTTTCTGAGACTTTTGGATGTATGTCGCTTCTAGATGAAACATTAGTCACCTAAAAGACTGCAGTTATCCCAAAATCACAAGTTTTCTTTGTGTCATCCAACTGTTTGATTCGAAATTTATGACCATTGCAACACATAGCCTTGTGGTGTTTCACCTGCAATATGTCAAACATGTAAAACTTATTGGACTATTGTTAGTTGATAAACATATTTATTTTTGACCGAATGTATGCAAAAAAAAAAAATCTCAACATATATATACATCAATATAATTAAAAATAATTAAATAATATGGGTGATTAATATATTTATACATACCTGTTTATCTCTTAAACCATATGCTAAATCAATTTCTCTTAGTGTAACATTGGAATCTCCATTACGATGAGCTTCTTTAACCAATGAAGCCACACCTTCCCATGTTAATGTGCGACCAAATTGTTGACATTGTTCAATCCATACCGTCATCCAATCAAGATTGTTTGTGATGTAAAAATATAGTGCATCCCACTCTTGACCAACTATATCAAAAAAATTGAAATTCACAAACGACGTATAATTAGTTAATTACCACGGTATACTACCTTAATTTATAATTGATGAATATTGAAGATTAATAATTAAATAAGTACAATATACATAAAAATCAAATGTAAAATGTATTCTAATTAATCTTCATGACCATCTTATAATTACTTGTCACTTTCCTTAATATACCTTTCCTCATCAGGTACTCCCCTTCAAATTTGTTAATGGAGTTGGGATCCCAAATGTGATCTACATGGATTTTTGTTGCAAACTTAAGAAGATATTCAGTAATGTACACCATAGTCTGGTATACCATGTATCCCTCCACCATAGAACCCTCGAGATGTGCTCTTTGTCTAACCAACACCTTCAAAATTTTCAAGTGCCTCCCAACCATCCACATTGACCTTGTGTGTACAGTTCCACACAATTCAATCTCCTCAACTTGGTGTATGAGGTAGTGTTCTTGTGCATTGAAAAATGTCGAAGGTAGACACTTTTACATTTCATATATTAGACGAGAAATTTTTCTCTTCCAATAATTTATATCTTCTTTATGGATTGCTTTAGATGACAGCCATCTACAAGTGATTCAAGGCATAAATATATTAACACGATTTAACAAAAATATACAATGAATTGAACAAATATTGCTACTTACATCATGTATTTTTCAAGATCATATATAACTTTCTTGACATTGTTGTCAAAGTTGTCTGGGAGAGATAGAGGTAGAATATACTGCAACAATTATAAAATGATCTTTTCATTAATATTTTTCCAAAAGTAGTAAATATAATAAACTGAAAAGTACATGCAGTATACATATATATATATATATAACTAGAATAATTACCTTAATAAAGGTATGCCAATCATGCATTTTCATCCCTGACTCAAATTCACCTTTCTTTGTTATGATATTGTTTATGTTCGCAGCAAATCTTGTGGGAAATCGAATTTTTTGTATGACTTGTTTTATAGCATTGTTTTGTTGCTCCGTTAGTAACCAAGGAAGGGCACTTATATTAATTTGGTCTCCATCTCTATTTAACTGAATGACATTTTTCATTGCATGACTGGCTTCCTGAATGTCACTACAAATTTTGACAATTTTTTCTTTGTCATGCCTTCCATCCAATATTTTCCATAACGTTTTTGTCATATTCTTTATGATATGCATTGTATCAAACAAATACACAATTTGTAGCTACTCATAGTAGGGCAACCTACTAAATTGTCTGGGATAACTTTTCAATCCCTGTGGAAGCCGACCATTAATGCCTTGACGACCTTCATGAAGCATATAAGTTAAACAAATGAACAACAACAATCATTGTCAATTACAGCATGAGTAAAAACAACACAATATAAAAATATAAATTCAAAACATATCATAAATGATAGATAAACAATTTTATCCGATGTATAACTTTGATGATTAATTCTATTATATTCCAACTTTCATAGGCGAGGTGTCATTCTTCATGGTTTTGATGTAGTCTCTTATTTCCCATTGAAAAAATATTTTTCAATAATTCGATACTTATTATTTATGTAGCGGAAGTGCCTATACTCATCAAACATCTGCTTTCCTAAACTTGTTGAACGACGAGATTTCATCTTTGGACCACAAATTGGACATGCAAATTTTCCCTTTGTTTGAAGACCTGCAAATCATATATAATTGTATTAAATATGTCAATTTTTATAATTATATATAATGAATAGATTATTTTAAAAAAATGCATGATATCTACTTCATAAAATTAAATATCGTTAAAGTCATGTAGTCGAACATTATAACATACCAGAAAAATGTGTTAGCCCTAGGGCATCATGAATTGTCCATACAAGCATTGCATGGAATTCAAATTGTCTTTGTCCTATTGGTCTAGATATGTCATACATAGTCACACCATTCCATAACTTTAGTAACTCGTCGATAAAAGGCTCAATATATACATTCATATCTTTAACTTGGTACTTACCTAGTAGAATGAACATAAACATTACATAATTATTAGAACCATTTTACTGCAATCTATATAAATTGATGTACATGACTATTAAATGAAAAAACATATAAGTCATTATGCAACAAATAAGACAAATGAGATGCTACTACGTTAAAGAAAATTGATGTAAACAAATACCTGGAACAATCATTGCCAACAGTATGTGCTCCCTCTTTATTGACATCCATGGAGGAATGTTATTGTTGATAACAAAAACAGGCCACACCGAGTAAATAGATCTCAGCTCTCCAAATAGATTGACACTATCCGCTGCCAATGAAAGCCTAAGATTATGAGGTTCTTCTCTAAAGTGTGGCCATTTTTCCTCCATGTCCCTAAATGCAGAACCATTCACAGGCATTCGAAGAATCTCATCTCCACTTCTATTTCGTGAATGGTAATCCATAAATTGCGCTAAGCTTTCACACCTAAATAATTGTTGCATACGTGGAATAATGAGAATTTAATGAAGAACCTTGTGAGGCACCTTTTTTGTTAGTTGATATGTTCAATATCTACTAATATGACATTTTGAGCATTTTGTTGAAAATTCATGTTGTTTATGATATATAATATGATCATTGGGACATGCATTTATTGCTTGATACTCCATTCCAATATCTTTCATAATGCCAGATAAATCTCGGTATGAGTGAGGTAAAATATTTGATAGTGGTAACAAAAATTCACCAATCAATCTACAACAAAAAATAATTTTTTAATATAAAGAATATTAATGACACATACTTCATCCTTTATTTACTAGCAATGAACTAACAACAATTAAAATAGATGAAAAAAGATGATATATATGACATACCTTAACATCCGTGAGATTGCTATGTTGGATAAACCATTCATAACCTTCAAGTTCACCAACAACAATACAACAGAGAGAAGAGTTGTTTGGGAGCCTTCATAAAGGGGCTCGTATGCCTTCTCAAGTACAAGTAAATCATGAACATCATCAAAGTCATCTCGATCAACATGATCAGATGTGCCACTACATGTGTCATGGATCAATGTATTTGTACCATCATCTTCAATTGTGTTTTCTGGCGCATGATTATCTTCTTCCATAAGATCATTAACTTCATCTTCGATATTCATAGCTCCATGTTCCTCCGCTTGCAAAACCACATTCTTCGAGCTGTGATAATTCATATCGTGTGCCCTAGGGTGCCCCACCTTTATAATAATGACAGACACAAATAAACCATGATCATGATCAAGTGATTTGTTATATATATATCAAATGTTAAAACAATATAAACACATATAATGAACAACTTACCAATGGACGATAATCATGCCCCCCTTCAACGTGACCATGCTACCTACAATGTTTCTCAGTTGTTGCGATTAAAAGTCTTCTCATCTTTAAGCCCTTGCAATTATTGCAAGGACAATAACATTTCCCATCACCCTTTCTTTTCAATATAGCCCACAATCTAGCAATTGTCTCTTCATTTTGTTCTGGACTAATATTATCTGACATGATTTTTCTTTACCAAGCTTGAATATTTAGATCTTCAAATATAATCAAACTCACACTCCAATAATTTTTAATCATACATAGGTAACAAAATATAATAATTATGATATTTTACACCAAAAAAAATCGGCATGCAACCACCCTTGCAAAAGAGAAGATAGTCTGAAGTTAATGACCCCAAAAAACACTTTCAAATGCTAATTCCAGAAATTATTAAATTCTGATTTTACTATAATTTCCAACTGTTAGACTCCTAAAATCAAAATATTGAACTTGCACAACAAAATCTGAAAATTAAATTCTCAAAATGCAGCTAATAGGCCTCAACAATTAAGGCCTACTCAAGACTTTGTGAAGTCACTGCAAGGTTTTCAAGTCTTACTTGATGATTTCAACAAGAGGATTAAAGAGTTGGTAAAGATTTTTTATGACTGGAGTGACACATCTTTACCAAATATTGCAGATGCCCAAGGAAATGTTAGATCACTGTAGCAATGGCAGGACAGGGTAGATGAAATCATCAATGCACAAATCAGATTGATTTTTGATGACTCAGATTATGACATGTTGATGAGTAGTATGGATAAAATCATTAACACTAGCACATTTTTGGAATCTTTTGAAAGGGAGGCGAATCAAGTAGTAGTAAAGTATACACCTTACAGTGCCAAGGTAAATGAGGTGGTAAATTTTAATTGACCAACGGATGAGAAATATCAAGGATGGGTAGAAAAGTACTTAACTAAACAAGAATAGGATAGGGTCTACAACCGACAGTTAACAACTCAGCAGTTATGGTTATAAAAAAAATTGGCTATGTCTTGGTGGCAGTTTTGGTGCAAGTTTTCAAAGTTTGGAAAATGCAATAGTTATTCTCCAGTGGACGGGATGAACAAGAAGATTCTCCAAAGACTCAACTATTGTAACCAATTTTTTAAATTTCATAAGGCGGTCCAAGTGACCACTGACAGGTGTATTTCTGGTTTGATGCTTGTTGCTCCTTCATTTTCCCTATAAGAAGGATTTCAGGACCATAAATACGGGTTAGCAAGTTAGATATCTTTAGGTCGAGTCTAACTGAAATTGCAGAGTGAATTTGTAAAGAGTCTGATATTATAATGAAGATACTATTCTTAGGTTTGGTGTCATTTTGTTGTAGGTTTTAGTTTCATGGGTACTTAATTTTCAAGATAGTACTAGCATCTGAATGAAAATTATTCATTTCAAGGTCATGTATCTCCATTGTATGAATATATTATTATCTTGAATAAAATGATCAAGGGTTATTCTGTTCATCTCACTGTTATGGTGTGTGTAATTCTCATTTTGGCTTTAATTCAAGGAATTAATTAAAATGCTTGAGTGAGGTTATAGGTGACTATGTTCATATAAGGATTTGATAAGTAGTATTGGGTTAGAATATAGATTGATGGTATTGTAAGGCAATATTATCTAAGATTTTATATGCTATGTGTCTAGAAGATAAACTTGGTTACAGTAAAAAACAACCAACACCTTTGATATTATCTAGTTATGGCTCCCAAATCTATTGCAAATTGATCGTTAGGGTTAAAATTAAAACCTTGCAAATATAATATTTGTCCAAATCCATCAAAAATTTTTCATCAGTTATAAACAATTCCCTTATAAAGAATTTGTGAAGTCAGGTCTAAAATCTGGAAATGAAATTCTAAAAATGCACAAGACTAAAAATGAAATATGATGAGATGTTGCTTTAAAATATGATTTTCAAACCTGGAAGTACAAATCTGACTTCACAAATGAATTCTGGAAAAAGACAATGACTACCCTCAACTTAGAGATATCTTCTTGAGTTTCTTTTGATTTTTCCCAAGAAAACCATCGAGAAAAACACTGTCGCAATAAATAGTCAAGCTCATTTCAATTTATGCCTGCCACAATTTAACTTTGTAGATCCGTCGAAATTTTGGTGAAAGATCTTCGTCGAAACATAGACGAAAAAATGGTTCGTCGAAATGCCGACGAACGTCGGGGATCAAAATTTTAAAAAATGAAAATTTGCACAAGTGCCCGATGATACATCTAATTATATAGCTTTCGTCGGAAGGTTTCATCGAAAATTGGGGTCAAATGAGTTAGTGATAACTATCTACCTCTGCAATATATATATATATATATATATATATATATATATATTCCAAAGATAGATAGATACGTAAGTTTCCTAAAGCCTTCTTCATTTAAATTCAACTTAATTAGATGTATGCTTTGTTTTTTCTTCAATTACAATGACTTTAAATATCGGCCCCTCTCCCTTATAGCTAATTGTAATAATAGTTGACTCCTACTTTTGTTATAACTATTTCTGAAATTTATATATAACTTGAAATAGTAGTATATATATATTGCAGAGATAGATAGATAGATAAGTTTCCTATACTCTTTTTCATTTACATTCAACTTGATTAGATTTATGCATTGTTTGTTCTTCAATTACTCTAACATGTATGGTAACCATTTCTGATACAACATTATGAATTTTTTATATAATTCTAAATATAGCAATATGATAGAAATGTTTCAAACCCTTTTCTAGGAATATACTGTTGTTTCAAGTTATATCATAATGTTGTTTTAAGTTTTATTTGTGTCATACTGCTCTTTCAAGTTATATATATTTGTATCATACTATTGTTTCAAGTTTATATATATTTGTATCATTATGTTGTTTCAGGAAGGGTTTAACATGATCACCCAAGGGTTTATAATAGTTAGAATTGGGGATATGATAGTATAACGTGCATTGTTTGTTTCATTTAACATGATTACCCACGGGTTTATAAGAGTTAGAATTGGGGATACGATAGTATAACATGCATTGCTTGTTTCGTTTAACATGATCACCCAAGGGTTTATAAGAGTTAGAATTGAGGATATGATAGTATATCATGCATTGCTTGTTTCATTGCACACATACCCTTGATCATTTTCAATCAACACAATTGCATGCATGGTTAGTTTGTTCTTCAATTACACTCAATCTCACATGTATGAATTTTTTGTTTCAATTTGCATCATTCTTTTAATTTTAAGTTATTATTGTGTTTTATTTATTAATATTACGCTTGGCCCAATGCAGAGGAAGAATAAAGCGACAAAAAAAACCACACAAGTTGTAACCAAGCGAAGGCAGACAAGTGTGCCTACACACAAGAGAGGTGTGAGACTGCCACATATCGATGATGATGATGTACTTAATATTAAATAGTCGATCAAACCTATGGGTCTGCTAAGCAATGATGAGGATGAAGTAATTCATGTTGAGCATCCAACTGAACCTATAGTCCAAATAAACCCAATTGTAACAACTAAAAAGGTTGTAGTACGATGGGAATGGACCACAACTAACACGGAACATGACATTGAATATGTTGAAGACAACATTTCAACAAGAGGGACAACCAAAAAGTGGGGTCTTCTAGAACTACCACATTATCAAATTGGTTGAGTGGTGTTACCACTACAAAAAGGAAAGGGCCCCCAATAGTCCTAAACGATGATGAAGAGGAAAAGTTCATGGATTGGTGCAAGGATATGGATGTTGTTGGTCATGGTTTGGATATTGTGAATCTGAAATATGAAGTGTCCCAAATATGCCAGTCGAGGCCTAACCCTTCAAAGATGGACTTCCCAACAAGTCTTGGTGGACAAGGTTCAAAAGAAGGCATTGTGATCTATGTTTGAGGATAGCCCAAGGGCAAGATAGAGACTGTGCAATCAATCGCAGGCCTACATTTGTAGCTGCATTCTACAAAACACTAGAGAAGACATGCATTATGGGGAATTATGGACCCCAAAGGATTTAGAACTACGATGAGACAGGGTTGCAAGCTAGGAATAATGGTGCAATGAAGGTGCTTTCCAAAAAGGGCAACAAAAGTGTTGCATATATTATCTCAAAGAGCTAGGAGTGGATCGAAATTTTGGCTTATGCAAATGCTCTCGATTAAAGAATTCCAATATTTTCTTGTTTAAAAGAAAATTCACATCTA
This sequence comes from Sequoiadendron giganteum, assembly GCA_007115665.2. Taxonomy (NCBI): domain Eukaryota; kingdom Viridiplantae; phylum Streptophyta; class Pinopsida; order Cupressales; family Cupressaceae; genus Sequoiadendron; species Sequoiadendron giganteum. The sequence continues at coordinate 370,081,838 of CM021104.1, forward strand.
GAACTATATAATCAACTATGAGCCAGGAGCATGTATGGTTGTTCAGCCTCATACATGGATGACGAAATACCTTTTTGTGAGATGGCTAAAACATTTTTCTATGCAAGTACCTAGGGGTTGCTCGCCCAGCCATAGACACCTCCACATATTTGATGGCCATGGCAACCAAGTAGCCTTTTCTACCATTTTAAAAGCAAGGGAACTAGGTATTGACTTGCTTACCCTACTACCATTTTCATAATTTTGTATCATAAAGGGTTGGAAATATTTCTACCCTACTACCATTTGAATTTATATATAAATTTCATAATTTTGTATCAAAAAGTGTTGGAAATATTTGTACCATAGTGTTATTTTAAGTTGTATATAAATTTCATAATGTTTCATAAATGCTTCTAATAGTAGGAGTTAGCCATTATCACAGTTACCTATAAAGGAGAGGGGTTGATATTGGGTACATACATATGTACTACACATATATACATACACATATACATATGAATATGTATATGTATATGTATATGTATATGTATATACATATGCATATACATATACATATACATATACATGTATATGTATACATACATGTATATGTATACATACATGTATATGTATATACATACATGTATATGTATATGTATATGCATATGTATATACATATACATATACATATACATATGTAAGAGTGAGTGTAATTGAAGAACAAACTAACCATGCATCTAATTGAGTTGATTCAAATGATCAAGGGTATGTGTGCAATGAAACAAACAATGCATGTTATACTATCATAACTCCAATTCTAACTCTTACAATTAAGAGAATGATACAAACTGTAAAAACAAGTTCATACATGTAAGAGTGGGTGTAATTGAAGAACAAACTAACTTTGCATCTAATTGAGTAGATTGTAATGATCAAAGGTGTGTGTAATGGAACAATAAATGCATGTTATACTACTATATCCCCAAAATTCTAACTCTTATAAGCCTTAGGTGATCATGTTAACTGATTATATATATGAATGTATGGACATACAAATAACAAACAAAGTGAAACAACATATTTGAACATTTGAGTGTAATTGAAGAGCAAACAAACCATACATCTAAATCAGATGAATGCAATAATTAGACACAACTTTTGAATTCTTCGCTAGTGTTAAACTACGTTGTAGCAGTCATCCAATTCACTTTGAATGGTAGACTGCAACATAGTTGAACAAGGGGGGATTTCAAAAACCACGTCTGATTATTGTTAATTGTATCTCTATTCAACAATTCTTTATGGAGAATTGATATTTCAAATGACCTTCTAAAGGTAATCTATGTTGTAGTTGTCCACAATTCCCTTTGAATTGTGAATTGCAACATAGTTTACCTTGAAAGCCCTTTGGAAAACCAAATCCCCTAAATGCATGTTATATAATCACATCCCCAATTCTAACTCTTGCAATTAAAAGAATGATACAAACTAAACAATAAATTCATACATGTAAGAGTGAGTGTAATTGAAGAAAAGACTAACCATGCATCTATTTGAATTGATTGCAAATGATAAAGGGCATGTGTGCAATGAAACAAAAAAATGCATGTTATACTAACATATCTCCAATTCTAACTCTTAAAATTAAAATAATGATACAAATTGAAACAAAAAATGCATTCATGTAAGAGTGAGTGTAATTGAAGAACAAACTAACCATGCATCTAATTTAGTTGATTGTAAATTATCAAGGGTGTATGTGCAATGAAACAAAAAATGCATGTTATACTATTATATCCCCAATTCTAACTTACAATTAAAAGAATGATACAAACTAAAACAAAAAATTCATTCATGTAAGAGTGAGTGTAATTGAAGAAAAAACTAACCATGCATCTAATTGAGTTGATTACAAATTATCAAGGGTTTTTGTGCAATGAAAAAAAAATGCATGGTATATTATCATATCCCTAATTCCAACTCTTACAATTAAAAGAATGATACAAACTAAAACAACAAATTCATACATGTAAGAGTGAGTGTCATTGAAAAATAAACTAACCATGTATCTAATTGAGTTGATTTAAAATTATCAAGGGTGTGTGTGCAATGAAACATGCAATGCATGTTATACTATCACATCCCCAATTCTAACTCTTACAAATAAAAGAATGATACAAATTGAAACAAAAAATTCATACATGTAAGAGTGAGTGTGATTGAAGAACAAACTAACCATGCATCTAATTGAGTAGATTGAAAATGATCAAGGGTGTGTGTGCAATGATACAAGTGATGCATGTTATATTATCAAATCCCCAATTCTAATTCTTATAAATAAAAGAATGATACAAACTAAAACAACAAATTCATACATATAAGAGAGTGTGATTGAAGAAAAAACTAACCATGTATCTAATTTATTAGATTGTAAATAATCAAGGGTGTGTATGCAATGAAACAAGCAATGCATGTTATACTATCACATCCCCAATTCCAACTCTTACGAATAAAAGAACGATACAAACTGAAACAACAAATTCATTCATGTAAGATGGATCAGCAAAATTATACTAATATTTGGAGTCATTTTCTGATACAACATTATGATATTTATATATAACTTGAAACAACCAAATGATACTAATATTTGGAGCCCTTTTGTGATACAACATTATGATACTTATATATAACTTCAACCAACGTTTTCATATGAATTGAAACAACGTTGTCATACTTGTGAAAGTAATTGAATATAAATTAAAGCATACATTGAATTCATTTAAATGTTAATGAACAAGGTTATATGAAACATCAATTTCTATATCTCTACCATATGTATATGTAACTCTGAAAGTTCCATATTTATAGTGACAGTATTGGAACATTATCATACACTCCATAGTTGAGGGTGTCATGCACCTATCTTTTGGCCGAGTATGTTTATGTGTTTGTGAAAGTGGCCTGATATGTGTCTACGTGTTTGTGAAAGTGGCTCTTTGTATGTATGTATTACATGTACAATACATACATACATATGCACGTAATAATTTTCCATACATACACACATACATATGAATTGACATATGTATGTATGTATCGTATACACATACATACATACCTATGAAAATTCATATGTATGAATGTGTGTGTATATGTGTGCATACGATACATATATACATACATATGAATTTCCATCTAGGTATGTATGCATGTATGTATGTGTGTATATGATACATACATAATATTATAATGTTTATTATAATATTGATATGTTATATATAATATTAATGTTATTTATTATTAAAATGTTATGTAAATTTAGATAACTGAAATGATTACCAAATTTACATTGAAAATCTTATAAATGGGTAAAAGCACAAAGTTGTGTCACACTTTTAGCCAACTTATCAGCACAACTAAATTTAAGTATTTCTAACTAAAAATCAATTTTGGTCAAACATATGATCTAGTAAGATTCATTCTAGCTAAGTTAGATAATTACACAACTTTTTCAACTAAAAGTGTTGGCTAAAAGATATGGAGCACCACTTTAAGTCCAATTTACTAACAACAACAAAAAATTATTTTAAAAAATTGAAGTTTCAATAACTCCTGCTAATGTAAATAACATTTTTTTTTTAATATAAAAAATACCCTTTTGTAGATCCATAAGTGTAGTTTTCAAAAATATATTTATTTTAATAGTTTAATTAATACTTATATTTTATTTTTTATTTTTACTAAAAATAGGTTTTCAACACAAAATATTAGGTTGCTTACCATGCCAAGGAAAAATACTAAAACTTATTAAGAAAAATTGAAAAAAATATGGTGCATTAGATAAAAGAATCTATTTCAAGAAGGTACAAATTTTTTTCCATTTTAAATAAATATTTAATATGAAAATTGATGTCCAATGGAAACAACTATTTTTTGATTCATGCACATTTTAATATTTATTTAAAACTATATAATTATCAAAATTGGAAAAAAATATATCCATGCACTAAAGTTTCAAGTTATAAATACACACAAAAAAAATGAAAGAAAAAAAATAAAATTTACTATAAAAAGTTTGACATCCCATGCAACTTCAGTTTTCGACATTTTATTAACAACTAAATTATAGTGTTAATTTATATATATATATATATATATTTTTAAAATAAAAACATAAAATATACTAAAAAAGACATATTTAACTAGTTTACATCATTCCAAAATTCAAAACATATATGCCACTTTTTAGTGATTCAAGTTTAAAAGTTGGATCAACGTTGACCGTTTCCTTTATAAAGTGTGACACAACTTTGTGCTTTTACCCAAATGCATGTAAAATGTTAAGAAAAATTTGACCATACCAATATAGGTGAATCTACTATGGATAGGGTTGAGAGGATGATGGGGGAGCGGGTATTGTTGGGCGAGGGGTTCACGGCAACGAAGGACACAGGCGACCAAACTATAGGTGCATGAAACCCTTAACAATCCACTTGATGAAACTCATTAATGGTATGCATATATATACACACAGTTGGCCAAAACATAGGTGCATGATACCCTTAATAGGGAGAGTTGCATACATTGTTTACAGACAATGCAATATGCATTTACTGTTTTTTTAACAACCATGTGTATATATATACACATATATATACATATATATATATATATATGTATGTATATATATGTATGTATTTATATATATACATCGACCATGATATACCTACAAGAAACCCTTAACAATGAAACGTATAATAACTTAAAATATTGTCAGTATACATATACAAATTGCAAAGGTACAAAAATGAAAAGAGAAACCTATATTATGTTTGTTTGTGTGTATATTTGTGTATACACACATATACATAGTCGACATTTATATATACATATATATGCATATATATTTGTGTATACACACATATACACACAACTAACCATAATATAGGCACAATAATTCTACAAATAACATTTATTCATCGTCTTTGTGTGTATATATATGTACACACACACATATACATATATGTATATATAAATATATGTGTGTGTGTGTATAAATATATATGCACATATAGACGACCATAATATAGCTACAAGAAAGCTTCAAGATTCAAGCATATCGTAACTTGCTTCAGAAGCTATTTATAGAAAAAAATGCAAGTAAATTCAAAAAAATATTGCAATGGATAGATTTTGCCATTGTGAGGTTGGAACACAACCTCACCTGCCTTAACATAAGTTACATTTTTTTCCTTTTGGCAATGGATGTGTTCAAAAACATAACAATTGTGACATGGGTATCACCACCACTCGTCCATACCTTCACCACTGTCAGCCCCGAGCAGAACCAACACTGGTCCTACAAGTAATGGCGTAAAGTGTTGAATGTTACCATGAATGGTGTAGTTGTGAAGCTCATGCAAGAGATAGTAAATGAAACACATGCCAAGGTAGTAGGGAAAAGGGCGACAACAGAGGAATTTTGGGAATTTAATATTTGCATTTACTGGGAGTTAAGTGACCCAGTATTAGTGTGGTGGAAAACCATGAAGTGACAAAAATGTGTCCACCATCGGTTGATGCCAAATTTAGGCTCAAATTTTATCATTTTTGAAAAAAAGTCTAAAAAAGTTGGGAAACGTGCACAAATTTTGCCCTAATAAATTTTTATCAATTGTTAGGTGGACTATTAAGGGACGTGTAAAAAAAACTTACATGAACTTAATCAGGTACCCCTTAAAAGGCAGTTTAATTACACTCAAGCATAGTGAACCTTTGTAGATGGGAGAAAACCTATTATAAACTTTGCATAATGAACCTCATATACAGTTTAATAACAAACTTGCAAGCAATGAACGAATACAAAACAACTTCAAACAAACTTAATGGGCTTCAAAACATGTAATTGATTTGTAACCTTTCATTGTGGCCATATACCTTCGATGTAGAATATTATGCTTTCGACATTGGTTTAGATCCTTGTAGAAGCATGAAAATCTCATCAACAAACACCAATCATGTCTTTATGCCAAAAACCTATCCACCGAATACCTTAGAGTCACAACATCAAAATGTATTAGCCAGCAAGAATAAAATTTGAATGATGAATGTGCAATGAGTACTTGTTCAATACCTCTGACTGTCATGAAAAAACTCTGTCAAAATTTTGCAACAACTATCAATACCTTTTGCACCAACACCATGTGAACAAGTAATGAGTGAACAACAAGGAATTTGACATGCATATCAACAACCACTTTGGCAGTAGATTGCCAAATGAATGAATAATATCTTTGAAACCTAAGATAATAATAATAAACAATGGATAATTTATATTAACAATGCATAAATGAAACTATTTTACCAAACATGTAACATCAGCGTAGACATGTCTGAAAATGTTGAAGTATACATAAGGCATGTGGTATATTTCAAGTATACAAGTAGAACACAACATTGTAACTCATACGTTTGTCAGTAACAATATCTAAGAACACTTTAGTAACACTTTTCAAGCAAGAAGATACATATTTCAGACTTCTATATGAACATGTGAACACTTTGAGATCTATAAACACCAACTGTAAACTTCAAGTATGTCTAAGAGCTAGAAGATAATGCATGCATGAAATGAAACAAACTCACATTGAACATGGAATCTTGATATGGTTGTTACCCTCAGTCTTTGATTGCATAACCTTGATATTTCCTTCATATTGTTCTTCGTATGGTATGGTGTGAATCTTGTTATGATAGATGAAGGTATGTTTGAGCTGTAGCTAGATAATGATGTGCAAGATTTATAAATATGAATGACTTGGGTGGGTGCAACGAAGAAAGGATTGTGAAACATTGATTAGATGGAAGAAAATCATATAAATGGCTTATGAAAAGTATTCAGTATGGGATGAAAGGATATGAAAAGCTGGATATGTAAATGAATGGAATGGAAATGCTATCAATTCATCATTTTTGAGTTGTAGATAGAAAATGATATGCAATATTTAGAAATATGAATGACCTAGGTGGATCCAAAGAAGAAAGGAATGCAACGCATTGATGTGATGCAAGGAAAGTGTATAAATGGCGTATGAAATGTATTCAATATGGGAGGAAAGGATATGGAAGGCTGGATATAGAAATGAATGGAATGGAAAGGCTAGGAAGTGATCATTTGTTTCATCACAAAGTGGAAAAATTTCCCCTTTGTTATCGGTTATTCTTTTTGTAATCATCATAGTGCCAACTGACTCGATACACACACATAAGAAAGACTCATGCCCCTTTCCTCACTCTCCTTCGTACACAAAGAGGTGTAGATATCCTCGAGCTTCCTTGGAATGTGACAAGAAAATAAAAGATATAACAAGATAATGATATTGATGGAAACAACAAACAAGAGTTAAGATAAAGCACAAGTTTTCATGCATGCAATATGAAAATGATAAATATGCAAGATCATGATAATGAAAAAATGCAAATGCTAATGCATATGATAAGGACCAATGCACTAAATAGTTGTAGGATGGAAAATACAGCGGGTTGTGACTCAGTAAAGCCCAATGTTTTAGTATGCTAAAGATTTTATGGTTTCTTTAAATGTGTTACTCATAAAAATTATAACACAATGATAAATAAGAATTTAAATGATAATGATAAACAAGATCTTATTCCTTAGTCAAGCTGAAAACTAGAGGACATATGGATGGATAGGGATCAATGATATGGGTTAATGATAGGACATGTAAGGATACACCCTATATGGCAGATGAAGATAGATAGATCAAGATATGGAATGCTATGGGTGGAGGGAATCAATGACAAGGGAACACAAAATGTTTTCTCTTATACGAAGGAGAAGTAGAGGACCTATGGAGGACTCCAAAGATGGCATGTCAAAGTAATAGCATGCCCCCATGGTAAGAGGTATGATAAGTTATAACGACATGACATGGATATGGAAGATAAATGGACATGAGAGGAAACATGACATGGACGATAGGTGATATGGACGATGGAAGACACACATGGTATAAAGTATGCATTAGATTCAATTTCTTGTTATTTTTCCCCGATAATTTATGCAAGATCAAAGGAAGGTGGATGGATAAGTTGGATAGCATGGAATATAAAGAATGAATATGATGGCTAAGTGGAAGTAGGATAATCAATAACGTATCATACGAATGGAAAAGTCTTGCCCCCAAGTGTACAAGCAAGGGTACATGTATGGATATGAATTGAGGACTCAATTGTCTCTTTGTGGAAGATAGTACCCCATTGACTAAATGTTTCTTATAGACCATGGCTAACATGTTCCCAGTTAAAGATGTTGGTAGGAAAATTGGTAAAGATAATGGAATGAATAGGGGTAGGAAAAAGGGGGTTAAGGATTCATGCAAAGGATTGGATTAAAACTATGGAATTGGGGATGGAGCTTGGATGGAAGTATGCAATGGAGTCATTATGAGGAAATGTGGGCAAGAAAAACATTGGCATAAACCTTAAAGGGTGGTGAAAGTTGAAGGATTGAGAGTGGGTTGGGATAATAAAGTTGGGCATATAAGGAAGAAAAACGGATTTGGAGGATGAATAATGGAGGAATGGATGATGGTGGAATAATGGAGTCTTTTGGATTAGCAAGTAGGGATACCAATTTTGTTTTTTGTTTTTATTTTGAATGCATGCATTTCTTTGCTTGCTTTGGAACCCACATTGTTTCCACTTTTGATTTTTCTTTATAGCCTTTTCATTTTTTCTTAATAGGCACCTTCCCTTTTTTTGGAAGTGTTTTGCTTTTGATTTTGGAGCATATTTTTATTTTTCTTGGCATGTATTTTTAGTGAGATAAGATGATATTTAGGTTTTAGTGGATTCTTCGATTTATGAATTTCTTGTTTGGTATCACAATTGCTTGGATAGGCCATAAAGGGATTTTATGAAATGAGAGTATTTTGAAGTGGAAGGTGTTGGAATGAATTCAAGGGTATGTGCCTTTGTTGTTCTTGAAAGGGCACCTAGCGATATGCATTAGGAACATATGGGCCCATGATGGGTGGAAGGATTTGTGGATACGATCCAACATTAGATGGTGAATATGATAGAGGAGGTGCACATATTGATGTAAAGGGAGGCCTCTTGTGTTTGACAGAGCTACCAACATCTTAAGAAGGAGGTATACATCCAAGACTGTAAGAAATTACATGTGTTTTAATATTAGGGTGTGCAAGTAAATGGAACTCATGAAGGTGTGTGGTATTGTACAAGAAAACAAACTTTTATAAAGGTAGATGAACCAAGCTTATATGTTTGTGGTTCATGAATGGGATCTTGTGAAAGTTTAGGATTATCATGAGATGTGAGGGAAATGCTTATACCTTGGGGGTCTTGACTTATTGAATGGATGGAAAGCTTTTTTTAATGAATTCATACACGATGGTTATGGTATGGAGTTGGCATACTTCGATCATGAGATGGTATGGAATCATGAAATGGAATGGAATGATGAGATGAACTGGGATCATGAGAGGGAGTATTTTGATCTTCATGTAAAAGGGGGATCTATTATGTCATGCTTTTGATCAATGAGGTCAAGTGTGTGACATGGTCGACTTTCTATAGGTGCTATGAAGGTGGAAAAACATGAAATGGATGAGCTGGATAAACATGGAATGGATGAGATGAAAGTGGGAGGAACTAGAAGACTACAACTACCATTTTGTGAAATAGAATTTTACAAAGGGTATTGTATTCCTTGCAGGGTGACTTTTGGTGTTCCTTTGGTGAAATAGGATGGATAGCTTTTGGTTCAAAATGGAAGACATTTTGGGTTCCCTTGTCAATGGACAAAAAGGATGACATGGACGGTGACATGAGTTGGGTATAAATTTGAATGGTAGGTTTATGGTTTTTCTCACTTGATTAAGATTTAGATCTTGAGTAACCCATCCCACTACAAAAGATCATACACACCTCCAAGCATATATAGATTCTATATTACTATGGTCTTCAAATGTATCATTCAATGTTTAATAAATGCACAAACATAAATAATCCGTATGACAGTAAAATGGCTTGCTACAATGAGCACTTTTTGTTCTGTGCACTATAACAATGTATTTAAGTCCACCTTCATATCCCAAGTTGGAAAACATAGTGGGTTGTATTTTGTATATCACGCAATATTTTCCAACTTGCAATTATACGTAGATAGTATGGTTCTCATGAAACTCTTGTGTTTTTTAGACCTTAAGAATTTCATGAAAGTCACCTAAAAAATTTATTATAACTCTTCGGTGGACTAAAATTTGGGTTTCAAAATCATGATATGATGGTAAATCAAAATGTACTGAATAATTGCAGGTTGGAAAACACAGTGGGGGATGTCAATAGATGCTTCTAAGAATATTGCATTACCTTTGATGGGCAGCAAGTTGATTATCCCTTTAAAAAAAATCCAATCCCATACAATTCACCTCCTCGCCATTCACTTCGACCAATAGGAAGACCACTTGGTTGAAAAGCATCCCCTTTGCAACATCTAAATTGTTGCAAACTCATGCACTAGGAAATACAAATTGTATAGCTGGTTCAATTTCATCTTCATATGCAACAAGAGATAGTGGCAACCTTACATTTCCATTGCTCAGCAATTTGGCTGGTGATTGTTGAGTTGTGGAGGAAATGGTATGGGCTTGGATGTTGTTTAAAGGGATAATTGTTACTCCTGTATGTAGATGTCCTATTCGAAGTGGGAGATTTCTTGTTTGTTCTGTATCCACTACTGCATTATACAAATTCCCTCCTCCACCAACCTCCAATGCAACAATTGTTGTGGCATCTTAAACTTTTATCAGTTGTGCAACAACACCTTTGTCTTTTGACCTATCAATTGTGCAACAACACCTTTGACATTTAAAATTTATCAGTTGTGCAACAAGACCTTTTACTTTTGACCTATCAATTGTGCAACAACACCTTCCATTGTTGTCTTTGTTTTATCAAATTCTTGTCTTTTAGATTGTAGCTCTCTCTGAACAACATTAAGCTCCTCTTCTTTTCATGGTGACAACTTATTCTTATGTTTTAATTCCTTTTCTAACTGGTTAATTATAGTGTTTGGTTGTTCTACTCCACTTTGAGAATTTCCAACTATTGTTTTTGCAGTGTGTTTACAATTAGAGTATGCATATGTTTCTTTTCACAAGCTCATTAGGGAACTTCTCTGCCTTTTCGGATAAGACTTTCATGCCTCCACCCAACTGATTCTTTTTTTCTGCACTTAGACCTGGTATTGCCTTTTCCTTATCATCCATTTCCTAACAAGCTTGTTCCAGGGAATTGCTAACTGATAGAATGATTTCCTTCATTTGTTCAACTCCACTTAGAGCATCATGTCTCTCTTTCTTTGATTGCACAAATTCATATGCAATAGAAAATCTTTCAAGTTAATCCACTTCTGCATTGCCATTTAACCCTTGCACATATTGCACATGTTCCTTCCTCCACTTGTCATGAGAAGGAACAACCTCTTCAGTCAATACATTATCTATCTCGTTTACTTTGGTTTGCTTCTCTCCAAGTGTTTTTAGAGTAGATTCCTTTTTCTCATTACACACTTTCCAATATGTCGTATATTTTTTATTACTACCATGTCATACAATTCTCATAACAAATATTTTTCAGATTATGTTGGATTTCTTTCAGGCAAAGGGATAGATTTTTGAATGTATTGAATACTTTCATGTACCTTTGCAAGTGCTTTTTTCCCAACTTTGAGAGTGTATTCATGATTGCATAATCCATTTGTTTCTTTTAACAAGTTATTTGCAACAAGTGTTTGTGATTAAATAATTCATATGTTTCTTTTAAAAAGTTATTTTCAACAAGTGTATTTATGATTATACAACTGATATATTTTAGATAAGACTTTCATGTCTCGACGCAACTGATTCTCTTTTTCTACACTTACATCTAGTTTTACAACTGTGAGTGGGTTGTAGTTTTCATAACACCCTATGTTTTCCAATTTGTAGTTTTACAAAATAGGATTCATGTAAATAAGAGCTTTTGTTTTCATAAATGTATTGTGATATTTACTTACTTTCTCAACAAGTGGTTGAATCAATAGTTGGAAGTAAATAACATTTTTTTTCTAGATGCCTGCAATGCTATTTGTTATTGACTTTCTTTCCCTTTTTTTAACAGTATAACTAAAATGTTGAACTCGAGAATTCACATCGGGCAGGTTCCCCATGACAATGAAGGTCGATAGATTTTCGAAGCCCACTGAACTTGTACTCCCCTATTCAGAGGCCGATGTAGGTTGCGGGTTCCTGTCAAACTCCATGGACCTGCTGACAAACCGTATTCTAGTTCAAATTCTCTATGAAAAATATATTTGGAGCCATGTGGTCAATCATGAATAGCTTGACGAAGCATTGAAAGGATATGATGTTGATCAAGGTCTCGACCTCATTGGTGGCATCTTCCCACGTTCATTGCTTCAATCATCCTCGGATATGAGGTGTGTTCAAGAAATATTTAGCAGCAACATAAAGCATCAGGGTGATCATTTTTTCGACCAAGCAATGCAATTGCATGGTCATGTTGTTGAGCCACGCATTGAAGTGGGCATACAAGAGATGTATCTTGGCCTCCGCACACTGCTTGACTACCCCACACTAGTTCTGACAAATGATGAAAGGGTTATTCAGTGGCTTGGAGCAAAATGCTCCTGTCATTCCAATGAGGGCACAAATGTAAAGAGTGAATCTGATTAGGATGTGGAAAGGCATGTTAAATGAAAAATGGAAACTAAAACTTCAACTTTTATTATGTATTACTCTTTTCAAACACTACAGTTGAATGAATGATATTTTTTATTGCTATTTATTAGTGTTTATTACTCTATTTTTTATCACTCTTTATTACTATTTATTGATGTTTAATACATGAATACTATTTTGTAAAACTACAGATTGTAAAACACAGGGTGTCAACAACCCACTCATAGTTGTATAACTAGATCTACTGTTTTGAAACACTACTATTGAATGAAATATATTTTGTATTGCATATGTTTGGTGTTCTTCATATTGAAATGTCCATAAACATGAAAGCTTCATTATGACATGTTTGTCCCTTTATCATTTGAAAGTACTCAATACATTCAAAACTCTATCCCTTTGCCTAAAAGAAATCTGACAGAATCTGAAAATATTTGTTATGAGAATTGTACATGGTAGTAATAAAAAAAATATGACATATTGGAAAGTGTGTAGTGAAAAAAAGGAATCTGCTCTAAAAGCACTTGGAAAGAAGCAAACCAAAGTAAACGAGATAGATAATGTATTGACCGAAGAGGTTGTTCCTTCTCATAACAAGTAGAGGAAGGAGCATGTGCAGTATGTGCAAGGGGAAAATGGCAATGCAGAAGTGGATTAACTCGAAAGGTTTTCTATTGCATATGAATTTGTGCAATCAAAGAAAGAGAGACATGATGATCTAAGTGGATTTAAACAAATGAAGGAAAGCATTCTATCAGTTAGCAATTCCATGGAACAAGCTCATTAGGAAATGGATGATAAGGAAAAGGCAAACCAGATCTAAGTGTAGAAAAAGAGAATCAGTTGGGTGGAGGCATGAAAGTCTTATCCAAAAAGGAAAAGAAGTTCCCTAACGAGATTGTGAAAAGAAACATCTGCATACTCTAATCGTAAACACGTTGCAAAAACAATAGTTGGAAATGCTCAAAGTGGAGTAGAAAAACCGAATACTATAATTAACCAGTTAGAAAATGAATTAAAACACAAGAAGAAGTTGTCACCGTGAAAAGAAGAGCTTAATGTTGTTGAAAGAGAGCTGCAATCTAAAAGGCAAGAATTTGATAAAACAAAGACAACAATGGAAGGTGTTGTTGCACAACTGATAGGTCAAAAGTGAAAGGTCTTGTTGCACAACTGATAAACATCAAATGTCAAAGGTGTTGTTGCACAACTGATAGGTCAAAATTCAAAGGTGTTGTTGCACAACTGATAAAATTTTAAGATGCCACAATAATAGCTACATTGGAGGTTGGTGGAGGAGGGAATTTGTGTAATGCGGTAGTGGATACAAAATAGACAGGAACACTCCCACTTTGAACAAGACATCTACATACAGGATTAACAATTATCCCTTTAAACAAAATCCAAGCCCATACCATTTCCTCCACAACTCAACAATCACCAGCCAAATTTTTGAGCAATGGAAACACAAGGCTGCCACTATCTCTTGTTGCATATGAAGATGAAATCGAACCAGCTATCCAATTTGTATTTCCTAGTGCATGAGTTTGCAGTAATTCAGATCCTGCAAAGGGGACACTTTTCAGCCAAGTGGTCTTCCTATTGGTCGAAGTGAATGGCGAGGAGGTGAATTGTATCGGCTTGGATTTTGTTTAAAGGGAGAATCATTACTCCTATATGTAGATGTCCTATTTCAAGTGGGAGCTTTCCTGTCTGTTCTGTATCCACTACCGCATTACAAAAATTCCCTCCTCCACCAACCTCCAATGCAACTATTTTATGCATTTGTAGGACCATTAAAGGTAAGTTGAACTATTTTGAACTACTACACATATTTTGTTACAGTGTGCATAACAAAAAGTGGTCATTCAACAAGAATTCAGAAATGAGTCACAACCCAATGTGTTTTCCATCATGCAACTATTATGTGCATTTTATGTTTGAAACATATGAACAAATATTGAAATGGAGTGTTCTGCTAAAAGTAAGGGTTGTTAAAAAATATGAAGGTGAAGTTGAAAAGATTATTTTATTACAATGTGCATAAAAGAAATCAGTCATTGGACAAGAATTCAAAAGTGAGTCACAACCCAGTGTGTTTTCCATCCTGCAACTATTATGTGCATTTTATGTTCCAAACATATAAATAGATATTGAAATAGAATATCTGTTGAAAGTAAGGGTTGTTAAAAAATATGAAGGTGAAGTTGAAAACATTGTCTTGTTACAATGTGCATAAAAGAAAGCAATCATTGAACAAGAATTTAGAAGTGAGTCACAACCCAGTGTGTTTTCCATCATGCAACTATTATGTGCATTTTCTGTTTGAAACATATGAACAGATATTGAAATGGAGTGTTCTGTTGAAAGTAAGGGTTGTTAAAAAATATGAAGGTGAAGTTGAAAACATTGTTTTTTTACAGTGTGCATAAAATAAAGTGGTCATTGGACAAGAATTCAGAAGTGAGTGACAACCCAATGTGTTTTCCATCTTGCAACTATTATGTGCATTTTGTGTTCCAAACATATAAACAAATATTGAAATGGAATATTTGTTGAAAGTAAGGGTTGTTAAAAGATATGAAGGTTAAGTTGAAAACATTGTTTTGTTACAATTTGCATAAAAAAAAGTGGTCATTGAACAAGAATTCAAAAGTAAGTCACAACCTAGTATGTTTTCCATCATGCAACTATTATGTGCATTTTTGTTCGAAATGTATGAACAAATATTGAAATGGAGTGTTCTGCTGAAAGTAAGGGTTGTTAAAAAATATGAAGGTGAAGTTGAAAAAATTGTTTTGTTACAGTGTGCATAAAAGAAAGTGGTCATTGAACAAGAATTCAAAAGTGAGTCACAACCCAGTGTGTTTTCCATCATGTAACTATTATGTGTATTTTATGTTCGAAATGTATGAACAAATATTGAAATGGAGTGTTCTGTTGAAAGTAAGGGTTGTTAAAAAATATGAAGGTGAAATTGAAAACATTGTTTTGTTATAGTGTGCATAAAAGAAAGCGATCATTGAACAAGAATTTAGAAGTGAGTCACAACCTAGTGTGTTTTCCAGCATGCAACTACTATGTGCATTTTTTGTTCGAAACATATGAACAAATATTGAAATGGAGTGTTCTGTTGAAAGTAAGGGTTGTTAAAAAATATGAAGGTGAAGTTGAAAACATTGTTTTGTTACAGTGTGCATAAAAGAAAGTGATCATTGAACAAGAATTTAGAAGTGAGTCACAACCTAGTGTGTTTTCCATCCTGCAACTATTATGTGTATTTTTTGTTCTAAACATATAAACATATATTGAAATGGAATATTTATTGAAAGTAAGGGTTGTTATGAACTTCAATACATTGTTTAACAAGAATTGAGAAGTGAGCCACAACCCAATGTGTTTTCCATTTTCTCCAACTTTTTCTGCATTTTCTATTCACAAAATGTACAATGATATTGAAATGGAATGTTTGATGAAAGTAAGGGTTGTTAAAAAATATGAAGATGAACTTCAAAACATTATTTTCTTATAGTCTGCTTAAAAGAATCTGCCCATTGAACAAGAATTGAGAAGTGAGTCACAACCCAGTGTGTTTTCCATCATACAACTATTATTTGCATTTTGTGTTCCAAACATATAACACATATTGAAATGGAGTATTTTTTGAAAGTAAGGGTTGTTATAAAATATGAAGGTGAACTTGAAAACATTTTTTTGTTATAGTCTGCACAACAGAAAGTGCTATTTGCATGTGCTTACATTTTTAAGTAAGTTTGACATAAATAATAAGACTTGAGGTGGCATTGCCTACCATTATTTGATGACATTTGACATTGTTTTCCATGAAATTTTACATGGAAACAAAAAGTGTCATGAAATCTACAAGAATATAGTCTTATATTTATTTAATTAAGAGGAGTAAACACTTTTGACCCGGAGCTATGAACCGGTGAGGTCACAAACGAGGACCTCATCCCCAATATAAATTATCAAAAACTAAACCCCAAAGGGATTGAAACCTTGATGGAAATATTAACAATACAACTTAACAATCGCACAATGCCACTATTGACAGAAGACCGTAGTCTTCAAACATACCAAAGTACTATAATTCCACATGATAATTGATCAATAAACATGATCAAAGATAATGTAATTCCACACCATAATTGTTCAATAATTACATGATCAAAGATAATATAATTCCACACCATAATTGTTCAATAATTACATGATCAAAGATAATGTAATTCCACACCATAATTGTTTAATAATTACATGATCAAAGACCAAATGGAAAATTAATATTGTCATCCTCTCTCATCCTCTACTATAGTGCCTTTTATGTGCAATTGAGGAGACGGTCATATAAGATCTTATAGGATTCTTTAAGTCCTTGGCACTGACGGTGGGGTGATTCCACTTGCACGAGGGTTCGGGGTAGCCTCTGCTTCAACCATTGCGCTTTCAACACCTTTAGCCTGTAAGAAACCCATGAATAAATGACTATGTTAAAAAATTAACATATGGATATAAGGAAAAGGAAACATCAGATCTAAGTGCACAGAGAAAGAGAATCAGTAGGGGGAGAGATGAAAGTCCTATCTGAAAATGCAGAAAACTTTCATAACACATTTATATGAGCCTATGGAGGAGAAATAGAATTGAAAATAGATGAGAAGGAAAAGGAAAAATCAAACAGACCAAGAAATGTTGCTAATAATCAAGGCCCGATTTTTTTCGCCTCTTTCACAAAAGTTGAAGGAAATTGAGAAATTGAGCAGGGTAGTGTCAAGAATTAATAAAATCAAGCCTTGATCTCATTAGCGACATTTCTTCACACTCACCACTTCCTTGTTCATCCTTGCCTTGAAATGTGAAGAATGTTAACATCACATCAAATTAAAATGCATGCAATGAATTCATTCAAATTATGAAAATACACATTCAAAAGCAGATTTCAAAATTACCCTTTCTTCCACTTAATTCCTCTGAAAGAACCAAGGACAATGTGTTTTCCAATATATTGTCAAAATTAACATATTCATAACAAAAATGAATTTTTCTAAATGAAATCACAAAGACACTCTAAAACTAGAGCAAAAAGTGACTGCAATGAAACATATTATAGCCAACTACGAATGCGTACTTTAAAAGGGAAAGTGCATGATCTCCTCCCCAGGCAACCTTTCTTCTTGTTGCCCTGTCGAGGCACATTTTCTTATCCCAAATGGATACTAACTTGGTCGCGCCCACCACTTCCTTGTCCATCCTTGCCCTCTAATGCTAGGAATGTAAACGTCACATTAAATTAAAATACATGCAACTAATTCATTTAAAATATCAAAATACACATTAAAAAGCATATTTCAATATTGCCCTTTCTCCCGCTTTCTTCCACTTTCCCCTTCCAAGTACGCATCCATGGTTGCTTGTAATATGTAAAAAGTTGCAAGTGTTACAGGATAGTTAAAGTTCCAAAATTTATTACACCGTCTGTTGTCAGCAAGCATATAGTTTTTCAATCATAAGAAACAAAAATTTAAGGTGGAATAGGAAATAAAAAAATTCAGCAAGCAAATAACTCACAGGGGACAGTGTGTTTTCCAACACTACAAATAATGTGTTCATTTTGTTTCTTGCAATTAGATGAAGATAGATAAATGCCACTTTTACTATTACAAATAGCATTTAATACGACTATTCATTTGAAAGTATCCATGATGACAAAAATAGTTGACCTCAAACGATTTAAATGTCCACCTTTTTCTTTCATTTATAAGCAAGCTACCATAAACAATAAGACTTCAGATGGCATTGCCTACCGATATGTTTCATATTAACATAAATAAAATGCATATTATAAACACACAGCCAAACGATTATTATCACAACTTGCATAACATAACATAAAGTGGTCATTGAAAAAGAATTGAGAAGTGAGTCACAACCCTGTGTGTTTTCCATCTTGCAACTGTTATGTGCATTTTGTGTTCCAAACATATGAACAGATATTAAAATAGAATATTTGCTCAAAGTAAGGGTTGTCATAAAATATGAAGGTGAACTTCAAAACATTATTTTGTTACAGTCTGCATAACAGAAAGTGCTTATTGAACAAGAATTTAGAAGTGAGTCACAACCCTGTGTGTTTTCCATTTTGCAATTATTATGTTCATTTTCTATTCCAAACGTATGACGATATTGAAATGGAATGTTTGCTGAAAGTAAGGGTTGTTGAATACATTCATACTGTCAATATAATTTCTGGTGGGGGATACATAAAAGTATCCAAAATCAACTAAGGTGTCACCAACCAATTGGGTTCCCACAGTGTAAGTAACCAAAATGTTTTAATTACATTCATATTGTCTATGTGTAATTGCAAGTTCAAAAACATTGGGTGTTATGAACCTTGCAACCCAAATACTATTTTCAAACCTTTTATAAGTAACAAGCCAATTGGTTACTCACCCCTCGGGTGAATTTGGATAGTCTTATATATCCTTGACCTACAACTCCCTACAGAATGAGAAAACCTAGAACACAGAGTGTTTTCCGAGAACAATACTTGTTATAATCTAAAATGCATGTCTTAATCACATCACCCTTCCCTCCCACAGTTAACGGATAGCTTCTCGCACAAGGAAATTTTTTTTTGACATAATTCGATGCGAGAGGACACCTCCTCGCTTTCCTCACCATGACATTTCATCCCGTCTGCTAATTTCATCACTTTTATCATCCGTCTTGGCGAGCCCTGCACTATGCCATCTCCTAATGGTATGTATGTTTTTATGCATTTCTGTATGTACATAGGTGTGTTTTATTAGGAGATTAGCTATGTCCATACAAGTTTTTACAAAATTGTGTGGGTTGAAGGCTTCATAATCATGCACTCACATCCCACTGTGTTTTCCAACCTGTAATCATACAGAGTTTTAATGATTGTTGGAAAACACTAAGTGTTTAAGAAAGTGACTTTCATTGCATTCCTATGATCTAAATAACAAAATATTTTCAAGACGAGTATTCATACTATTGTGTAAAATTCTAGGTTGCAAAACACTAGTTTTTTGAAATCTACAACCCACACAATGTTTTAAAACCCTTTAAAAGTGACAACCCAATCGGTTACAAACCCCTCACCTTAATTCTATTGGTTTTTCATCTCCCCCACCTAATCTCCAACCTTTCAATTTCAACCTGCAAAATGAAAAAACCCACAACATAGAGTGTTTTCAAATAACAGTACTTCTTACATATTAACCATGATGTTTCATTCTATTGTCGATTTTGTCACTTCTATCATCTGTTTGGCGGGCCCCGCACTACACCATCTCTTCATGTTATGTATGTTACCATGTATGTCGTTATGTATGTTTTCATGCATTTTTTTGTGTACATAGGTGCTTTTTGTCTAGGAGTTGAAGAAAGTTAACTCCAAGACAAAAAGAACCTATATATGTAACATGATATTGTACCCCCCATACCCCATGCCACATGGTGGACAAAAAGCACCGAGGAAAAGAATTGACAGATGACTAGCCATGTGTCATTAGGTGGTGTCACCGAAAAAGGACGTGTGGCCGGCGAGAAATGAAAAAAGTTAGACAAAACACACCTACCATCACCATTTTCCACATTTGCATTTTTCCACTTTGGTGGGTGGAGAGAGAGGAGGCACGGGTGAGGAAAATGGACTTGCAAGCGACTGAACCAAAATACAAAATTTTCATTTTTTTTATGTACATAAGTGTGTTTTGTCTACATTTTTGCTACGTGTGTAGAGCTAAAAGTCGCCATTTGCAACATTTCATTTTGTAGTCTGGTCGAGAGCACATGCGACACAATGGAGGCCAAACAAGAGAAACACATTCAATACGCACGCTGGCTAGCCAACAAGTATATATATCTACCATTGTATATGCCATTTTTCTATTTTGTAGGAACTATGAAGCACAACAGTTAAATGGGTTTCTATGAAGCATTGAACAATGGTTAAATGGGTTTTCTGAAAAGTATTGAACAGTGGTTAAATGGGTTTCCTGAAAAGCATTGAATGACTATTGGTTAAAGAAAAACGGTTTTCATTAATGGAAAAATAAAATGATTTGTTTGCATGTAGGGTTTTCATATGAAATGCATAGATGTTTCTATTTATGTAGAATAAAAAAATTGAACTGGAAATTGTTTGCATTCACCACAATAAGCATCTCATCTATAAAAATATCATAAATTCTTAATGCAGAATAAATTTTGGAAGTTTAATTGACTCGTACACTTGTAATTCAAGCTATGACAGCTAGAATCACCTGTATTTAGTGGAGAAGCTTCACGACTCCTAAAGTGTCCTCAATCCACCTGCCCTTAATTTCTTCAATTTTGTTTCCTCAAATATATCAACCACTTGGAAGGAAGACAAGTGTTAGCGATAGATTAGATTGACAAATTAAAGACATTTGGTGCTACAAATAATTCTTTTTATTCCAAATTTCACCAATTTATAATTTATATGTTGTAGTGAGTGCAAAATGCCAACTTGTACAGATAATAAACAAACATATTAAAC
Organism: Sequoiadendron giganteum; assembly: GCA_007115665.2. Classification (NCBI taxonomy): domain Eukaryota; kingdom Viridiplantae; phylum Streptophyta; class Pinopsida; order Cupressales; family Cupressaceae; genus Sequoiadendron; species Sequoiadendron giganteum. The sequence goes on from CM021104.1 coordinate 370,103,183, forward strand.
TATACAATGGGAATTTAATTTCCAATTTAACCTATCACTAACACTAGTAGTAAGTATCAACAATTATGTCTTCCATTCTGCCATTCTATAGGAACTGTGAAGCACTGAACGCTCATTCAGATATATAAGATACTCATCCCTCCTAACATATGAAAGAGGCCATAACTTACAATAATAAATAAGCGCGTAGAAGACAAAATAAGAAGGATACCACATACCACTATCAGACTTTTTTTTATATCTTGTGTCTCTCAATGAATATCTAAATGACATATCGATATCGTAACCATTGTTCAATGATATTGTAAACTAAACCATTACTTGTACAGACAATTGAACAAATATAGATCATTGCAAGAGAAAAGGTTAAAAAGTCAACAAAAGCCTTGTTGATCACCTTGATTGACCAAAAAATAGCAGTTAATCTGTCGAAAAAACACACCTATGTACATACAAAAATGAATAAAACCGTACACAAAAACATACATAGAAACATAACATGAAAAGAAGGTAGAATAGGATGTCAATGTAGAAAAGAGAATCAGTTGGATAGAGACATGGGACTCCTATGTGAAAAAGGTAGACAAATTTTGTAAACAACTTATTAAAAACAAAACATCTACATTCTCTAATCAAAAAGACACTCTCAAAGCTAAGAACAGTATTTGGGTTGCAAGTTTCATAACACATACTGTTTTCCAACATGCAAGTATATATAGACAACATGCTTCTAATGAAAAGCTTCAAGTTTGTAGGTAGTAAGAATGTACTAAACTTCATTCACCTTCACAATTTATAGCAACTCTTATTTACAGAAAAAAATAAAAATTGAAATTCAATTTCGTCATATCATTTAAGAATAAATGCACAATATAATTTGCAGGTTGGAAAACATGATGTGGTTTGCCATTTATTTCATTATGTACATTCAAAGTTATGTGGTTGAGAGCACGAGTAGGAATGTCTTGAAAAGATTTTATTAATTAGGCAATAGGAATGCAATGAAAGGCAACGTTTTATAAAAACCCACTATTTCCCAACAACCATTAAAACTCTGAATGATTGCAAGTTGGAAAACACAATGGGAGGTGAGTGCATGATTTATGAAACCTCCAACCCACACAATGTTGTAAAACCCTCTATGGACACCACTAATCTCCTGACAAAATTCACCTATGTACATACAAAAATGCATAAAAACATACATAACAACATACATGGAAACATACATAACATGAAGAGCAGACGTAGTGTGGGACCCACCAAATAAATGATAGAACTGATAGAACTGATAGATGAAAGGAAACGTCACAATGAGGAAAGTGAGGAGGTGTCCCGTCGCATCGAATTACGTCAGCATTTTTTTTCCTTGTGCAAGAAGCTATTCATTCATTGCAGGAGGGAAGGGCATTCATGTGATTAAGACATGTGTTTTAGATTGTAACAAGTATTGTTCTTGGAAAATACTTTGTGTTCTGGGTTTTCTCATTTTGCAGGTTGAAAGCGAATCGTTGGAGAGCAAGGGGGCATTGTAGGCGGGGGAGATGACCATGCGAGTTGAGGTGAGGAGTTTCTAACCAACTATATGTACATAGGTGTGTCAACTTAGTTTTCCCGGCTTACCAATTCGATTGTTATGTCTCAAGCATTTTACAACACTTTGTGGGTTGCAGATTTCTTAAAACTCAGTGTTTTCCAATCCCATTACATTCTTACTATCTAATTCACAAAAGGCTCTCAAGACAATCATAAAACATACCAAATTGAGGTGAGGGGTGAGTAACCAATTGGGTTGTTACTTGTAAAGGGTTTTAAAACATTATGTGGGTTGCAGATTTCGAAAAACCAATGTTTTGAAACCTGGAATTTTACAAAACAGTATGAATGCAATTTAGATAGTACAAACAATGTGAGTATGAGTTGTCATTTTTAGAGAATGTTTTGAAACCTAGAATTTAATAAAATGGTATGAATGAAATTTAGACAGTACAAATGTAATGAAAGGCACCTTATAACAAGACTTACGCAAAATGAAAATTACATTTCTATTTCTTAATATGATCCAAATATACATGCAAAGTATGATTGCAGGTTGGAAAACACAGTGGGAGGTGAGATGACAACATGATTTACGAAACCTCCAACACACAAAATGTTGTTAAACCCCTGTACACACTGAAGCCAAATACCTTACTGGCTGTCTAGAAAATGGTGCCTATCACCACACTCCTACGGTCTAAATAACACAAAGCTTTTCAATACATACATACTATTTTGGAAAATCCTAGGATGCAAAACACTGTGTTTTACAAAACCTACAATCCACTCAAGCAGATATACATACCTGCTAGCTTCAAACACCTGCAACTCCTTCACATTGCTCTCCACCAGAACGTCGTTGTAGAAAATGGGACCTCATCTGGGCTATTTGATATTTGCAAATAATGGTTTTGAATGGCACATTTTTTTGGGTTTTAAAAAACCCATCAGCGCTGACATGTTTTCTCAGCAATAGGATAGGCAATGACATGACGGAGTTAACATCCAAGCATCAAGTTTTTTCGTCGGTACTATTTGTCCGTTCAACCACCTTTTCCATCGAGGCCATTTTGTCCACCGTGGGGGATGGGGGATGGGGCGTACAATATCTTGCAACATACATAGGCGGCTTGCAACTCCATTTTCCTCCCACACATCCTCCCTCCCCACCCACCAAACTACAAAATGAAATGTTGTAAATGGAATCTTTTAGCTCTATGCACGCAACAAAAATGTAGACAAAACACACCTATGTACAAAGAAAAATGAAAAATGTTTACTCTGGTTTGGCCATTTTCCTCACCCGCACCTCCTCCTTGGATAAATGCAAATGTGGAAAATGGCGATGGTAGGTGCATTTTATCTAGCTTTTTCTCATTTCCCGTCGATCGTGCATCCTTTTCCAGCAACACCACCTAACAGCACGTGGCTAACCATCCATCAAGGTGATTTTTGTCCACCACGTGGCATGGGGTATGGGGGTACGATATCATGCTACATACATAGGTTCTTCTTGTCTAGGAGTTAGCTTCTTCCCTAATGACATACTATACTAGTATTAAAGGTTGATTCATATAATATACCAATATTAGAGGGAAGACCTGATAGGAAACAGTGTGTTTTCCAACATGCAAAAAATTTTTGAGCATTTTATTTAAACACAACAATGGAAGGTGTGATTTTGAAGACATTCATATTGTTTTGTAACATTCCATGTTGCAAAACCGTAGGTGTTAAAAATCAAGACAATGTGTTTTCCAACACTGCAAATAATGCGAGCATTTTATTTAAACACAATAATGGAAGGTGTGATTTTGAAGACATTCGTACTATTTTGTAACATTCAATGTTGCAAAACCATACGTGTTAAGAAGAAAGCAACCCATTGTGAGACAACCCTTTACATTTAAACAAGGAGATTCAAATAACTGAAAGCCAACATTGTTTTTAATTTCCAAATTGCAATTATTTTGTGCACTTTTTCTTTTCAATCATGCGAAATTTAAACACAACAATGGAAGGTGTGATATTGAAAAAATTCATACTGTTTTATAACATTCCATGTTGCAAAACCGTACGTGTTAAGAAGCAAGAAACTCACTGTGAGATGACCCTTTACATTTAAACTGAGAGGAGATAGTGTGTTTTTCAACACTGTAAATAATGTGAGCATTTTATTTGTTCCAATCAAACGAAAAAAGGGAATTTCTATATTTACATCACCAAAGAATTGTTCTAAAAGATCAAGGTGGACTTCACTACATTTTTGGAGCATACAAAACCAACACTTTTCATGAGGGAATAACTAAGAAGAGACAGTGTGTTTTCCACCACTGCAAATAATGTGAGCATTTTATTTCTATTTATTTTTTCTCTTCTGATTGGTATAGTCAAAATGGCATTTCACTTTCCTCATCTGATTCGACCAAACAAAATAATGCTCACATTATTTGTAGTGTTAGAAAACACACTGTCTCCATATAAGGTGTTAAGAAAGAAGCAACCCATATAGTGTTGTAAAACCCTCTGCAACTGAGAGGAGACAATGCGTTTTCCAATTGTGCAAATAATGCGAGAAATTTATTTGTTCCAATAAGGAGAAAGCTACCTCATAAACAAGCACTGATATACGTAACATGAGATCGAAATGGTATTTCATTTTCCTCATCCGATGAACAACCAAATAAATTCTCACAATATTTGTAGTGTTGGAAAACACACTGTCTCCATATAAGGTGTTAAGAAAGAAGCAACCCATATAGTGTTGTAAAACCCTTTGCAACTGAGAGGAGACAGTGTGTTTTCCAACTATGCAAATAATGTGAGCAATTTATTTATTCGAATCAGGAGAAAGCTAACTCATAGACAAAAAGCACCTATGTATGTAACATGAGATCAAAACGGCATCTCACTTCCTCATCTGATTCGACCAAATAAATGCTCACATTATTTACAGTGTTGGAAAACACACTATCTCCATATAAGGTGTTAAGAAACAAGCAACCCATATAGTGTTGTAAAACCCTCTCGAACTGAGAGTAGACAATGTGTTTTCCAACTCTTCTAAATAATGTGAGCAATTTATTTGTTCCAATCACATAAAGAATGTGAAATGACATTTGGACTGTACCAAATAGTTGTTCAAAAATTTGAAAGTAGACGTCATTACATTCTTGGAGCATAGGAGTTGGCTAACTCCTAGACAAAAAACACCTATGTACATACAAAAACACATGAAAAACATACATTGAAATATGCATAACATGACGAGACATCGTAGTGTGGCGCTCGCCAGACGGAAGATCAAAGTGACGAAATCAATAGACGACACCAAACGTCCGAGAAATGGTAGGTAGGAGTTAACGGTGCCGTCAGGTCAGTTTTCCCACCAACTGAGAGGAGATAGTGTGTTTTTCAACACTCCAAATAATGCGAGCATTTTATTTGTTCCAATTAGATAAAGAAAGCGAAATGACATTTGGACTGTAGTAAAGAGTTGTTCAAAAATTTGAAAGTGGAATTCATTATATTCTTGGAGCATAACGAAATAAAACTCTTTATATCAAACTAACTGAAATGGGACAGTGTGCTTTCCAACACTGGAAACAATCTATAACACTATGCGTTGTAGGTTTCATAATACCTATTTTTTTCCAATTTCATTACATTCTTACTATCTAATTCACAAAAGCTTCTCAAGATAATCACAAAACATACCAAATTGAGGTCAAGTGTGAGTAACCAATTGGTTGTTACTTCTAAAGGATTTTAGAACACTAAGGGTTTTAGGAGACAGTATGTTTTCCAGAACGACAGTGTAGAAAATGGTGGAAAAAATGGGATCTCATCTGGGCTTTTTTCTATTTGCAAATTATGAATTCCAATGCCACATTTTGGGCTTGTCATCCATTTCGAATAAGAATGTGAACAATGGTGATGTTTTAGGCTTTATGTGGTTTTCAATATATATATCATTTCATTGCAGAACCCACGTTGCATTTTCCAACCTTGTAATATATTTTGCATGGTTTCTGATTTCTATAAATGTTATTCAATAATTTCACTCATATTTCCATAATGGGTTGTCATTTATTTCATTCGACAATGGAAAAATTCAAAAACCAGTATATGGGAGGAAAGGAAAAAAAAATTAAAAAACCCTCGACACAAAAAAAATTAACAACCTTGCATTTCAAATAAATACCCCTTTTCCCAATGAAAACCCTGTAATGCTCAAAATAAGAATGTGAACAATGGTGACATTCCGGTTTTTATGTGGTTTTCAAAAAATATCATTTCATTGTAGAACCCATGTTGTGTTTTCCAACCTCGTAATATATTTTGCATGGTTTCTGCTTTCTATAAACGTTATTCAGTAATTTCACTCATATTTCCACAATGGGTTGTCATTTATTTCATTCGACAATGACAAAATTTGAAAACCAACATACAAGAGGAAAGGAAACAAAAATTAAAAAACCCTTGACACAAAAAAATATTAACAGCCTTGCATTTCAAATAAAAACCCCTTTCCCCAATGAAAACCCTGCAATGTTCAAAATAAGAATGCCAACAATGACGACGTTCTGGGCTTTATATGGTTTTCACAATATACCATTTCATTGCAGAACCCACATTCGTTTGTACCAACCTCTTAATATATTTCGCATGATTTATGGTTTTTGTAAATGTTATTCACTTATTCCACTCATATTTCCATAATGGGTTGCCAACTATTTCATTCGACAAGTGCAAAATTTCAAAACCAGCAGACGGGAGGGAACAAAAATTAAAAAACCCTCAACAAAAAATCACATAAACCATAACCCTGTAGTGAACAATTATTTGTTTCTTCAGAGCTCCTAGATAGAATGGAAAAATGGCATATACAATGGTAGATATACATACTTGTTGGCTAGTCGCCATGCATGTGGAATGTGTTTCTCTTGTTCGGCCTCCATTGCGTCACCTGCGCTCCCAACCAAACTGCAAAATGAAATGTCACAAATGGCGACTTTTAGCTCTGTGCACGTAGCAAAAATGTAGACAAAAAGCACCTATGTACAAAGAAAAACATTTTTTTTTACTTTGGTTCGACCATTTTCCTCGCCCGTGCCTCCTCCTTGGAAAAATGCAAATGTGGAAAATGGCGATGGTAGGTGCATTTTGTCTAGCTTTTTCTCATTTCCCACCAGCCACATGTCCTTTTTCGGTGATGCCACCTAATGACACGCAACTAACCATCTGTCAAGGTGCTTTTTGTCCACCGCGTGGCATGGGGTATGGGGGTACGATATCATGTTACATACATAGGTGATTTTTGTCTAGGGGTTAACTTTTTCCCATTGACACTTCCTAAATTAAATAATTACTTTAATTATTTAATTATACTATTTCCTCTCATTATCCACTCATCAACAATAAATAATTTTATTTATTTATTTACCTAATTCTCACTTACACTTTCATTTAATAATTAATTATTATCTCATACATTATTGCCTTGTTCTTAACGAACACTCTCTTCCAGTCGATTGGATAGTCAATGTCAATCCACTGATCAATCAAATGAGTTCACTCCCACTCAGTGAGAGTTAAAGAAGCAATCAAATCCCTTAACTCTTCAATCGATTCTCCATGCAAACAGTTAACTAAAATACTACAACTAGTTACAGTCAATTAACTAGTTCATCAATTCCTCTCAAGTATTCTTGACCCTTGATCTTGATCGTCCACCTCTAAATCCTAATCATCCATTCAAACCAGACATTTCTATAAAAGTAGCCCTCATTCCTCTTTGAAGGCTAACCACAAATCTTTAGTGTTTTGCATCTGTTCATCTTATTCATTTGAGCTTTTAAAGAAATATAGTGCACACATATGTGAGAGTAAAGCAAGACAAAGAAGAACAATGGAGGTAAATCAAGTTTGATACAAGGAAGGTAATTTCATTATATGTCATTTGATTTCATTGTGTTAATTGTACTTCATTGATTGGATTAGATTGAGTTTGGTATTGAATTAAAGTTTAGTGATTGTTGTATTTAGCTCATTACTTTATGATAAATCTCATTTTTCGGTTGACACTATTCAATATGCACACCAATATATATTAATTGGTATTATCATAACAAATTTCATTTTCAATTGTTAGTGAGCATTTGACTAGAGACTAGAAATTTCAAGGATTATCTTTCTTTTTACTTTGAATTTTTTAACAAGAATAATTTTTAAATTGTTTTTGTTCATGAAAGTGTTGTATATGTCATTGCATGTTGTTTTATGCTAGTGGGATCAAATACAATGTTTTATATTGTAAGTCCTTGAGATTGATGTATGGTTCGAACACATCCTGGTTGTATTGAAAATTATTTTTTGATAATAATTTTTTTATTACTTGATATTTTTTCTATTGGACTAGCAACACAAAGTATAGGTATCCATTCCTTATCAATGCAATTGCTATAACTGTGTGCTAGTTTTTTTATTTATTGATGGCCAATATGCGGGTCACTAAATTTGATCCAAACAATGTCAAGATCATTATATTCCGTAAAAGCTTTAAATATTCCATCTAATCCATTGAATAGACCATCCTGTGTGCTACAATTATCAAAATATGTTTCTACAAGAATATTTTCCTTCAAAAGTATTTGAGGTGGAAGAGTCATTATGCGGCTATAAAATCATATTTAATTGTAATTGTCATCATGTTTGTCAATTGCAACTCAAACTGTTATTTCTCCAAGAGCAATTGATAGAATTTTTCACTTGTGCACTTCAACATATTTTATTTTGTAAAAGAAAAAAGGGAATTTTTGGTACAAGGGGGTGAACATAAGCAATTTTGATTAGATATTCTTTATCATTAGTTGTTTGTAAGCCTAGACAAATTTTATTGAGCACTATAATATTCTTTTTCTTTTTGTGACATAGTTGATGTCAAGGAATAATATCTTATATTTTCTTTCCAAATTCTATATGAAATTGACTCAATAATGTTGGTGTATTTTCAAATATGATAAAGTCTGAAAGTACATGCAGTGCTTGATAAAGATCACAAAAAAAGTTGCATCAAGATTTCTAAAGTACATAATAGCAATTTGTATAATCTCTAATAAGATCATTTATCAATATAGCATAAGAATGTTGCACCCACCAATAGTATTTCATCTATTAGGAGCACATGGAGTTACTAATAATATTTTGACAATGTGTCTAATATTCTATTGCTAAGTGGAACAAACTTTGATTTGTTGAAAGGGATGTGTAGTGCTAAGTGTAGTGTGACTCCACCTACGTTGTATGCTGATTTTCCTATATGAGTATCCAATATTCCTTTTGGTTTGTTTAAGCCATTGTCAATTGAGCTATCATATATATGAAGAAGTGCCTTATATATGGCTTTTGTAGTGAACGTCTTTTTAGTTCCAACCCTACCTATTAGGAACAAGTGCAATGATATTTTTTATTTTTTATTTTTAATACAATCCCATGCAATTATTTTTTGTTATTTATTTAATATTTCCTCAATTTTTTCTCATTACAATCCATTATTTGTGGGTGTTTGGCAATTTTAAATACATTCAACATATAGGCTTTGGTTTCTTGAAGTTTACACTTTCAGTATCTTGTTCCATGGCATATTCATCTTCATCTAATATTCTTTTTGGAGAAGGGTTAATTACCAATGCAACAATTTCCAAAACAAATCTCTTTGATAGCTTCACCAATGTTGGTTCGTAGTATGAGTGTATGTTGCATGCATAGCTAATTATTTTTCATGGTGTAAATAAGAATCACACTATGTTTTAAAATTGTTTTAATGTGTTCTCATTTACTATAAAGGGCACATAAAGTAGAAACTATTCTCTTTTCCAAGTCAGTATGTTTATTGAAGTTGACAAACCATATCGGTCATCTTAGTTCTTGTGACAATTTTTTTGTATCCTTTATATTCCCTAAAACAAATTATGTGAGGCATATATCCATAATTATTTTAGGCCATCTTATATAATAATCTATTAAAGAATTACAAATTATATTTTTTGATTCATTTGGTTTGTTCTTTCTTTTTTTTTTTACAAATTTAATAACAAATGTTCAATTATTATAAGGTATTGTATTAATGAATGTATATTTTCTTGAGCTATAATTTAGTGGAAGTGATAGAACAATTTGAGCTGCCTGCTATGAGGATATTTGTTGTAAATTGAGTAAAGCACTTCCAAGTTTAACTATCATTTTCTAAGTATCAATATTATTTTCTTAGTAGTCTTTAAGTATTCATCTAAATGCACATGTCATTGAATTGTCCACATTTGTCAAATAAGAGCTGCAATACATTTCTTTGTCGTATGGATTGAGAACAAATTATACATCTATATTTGCTCTCGATAATTCTAGTATTTTTTTGTAAAGCTATTATTCCTTATTTGTGATGGTCTTCTTTTCGATAGAAGCATAGGTCTATGCAGTGTTGACCTTATAGCTAATGTGTATTTGTCTTCATTCATATTTATTTCATCTAGGAATATTAGATAAGAGAATGAGTTGTCATAATTTTCTTGCTGCAATATTGAGAGGACATTATTTGTCATAGAACTTATAACTTGGTCATTATTTGTTAATGGCTCAAGGATTGTAATCTTTTCATTATAAAAAATGGGAAATTATATTTACAAGATTATTTTCTTCATTTTCTACATTTCTTTGTGTGATGGTGTTTATGCAGTGTAGCTATGTCTTGGGTCATAGGTTTTTAGTATTGCATGAAATGTACATGTCAACAAAATCTACAACATTCATATGACTATATTTTCTATAGGTCGGAGCATTTCTTACCCACACAAGAAATTTTCATGTTTATTTCTCCAATTTTTAAATTCAATCACAAAAAATAATCCAACACTTTTCCAAGGAAAGAATCATCTATAAAAATTATATTTTTCAGCATGTTTATTCTATGTTTAAAGTAGCATGTACAAGTCACATGATCATTTTTTATAAGATGTATTTTTTTATTTTGATTTTTAGTGTAACATTGTTGTTGCTTTGATGTTGAATGATTTACATTGTATAGTTCCTCAAGTGTATTTAACAAAGGTTCCCAATTTTGTTCAATATTAGTAAATGTAATGAAAAATTAGGTGGCTTAAGTTGTCGAATCATTGCAAATAATCTAGATGTATTCTTTTCCTTTTAAAATCAACATAGCTAATGTCTAATTTGAGTATTTTTTCTAGGTTAAGTTTGTTTTTGACATATTTTTCTACTAGCTTTCTTCCTTTTAATTAATCTTTATAGAATCTTATCCACATTCTAGATACACCTTGTTGTATAATTATTTTGATAGTTTTTAAAAATAGATTTGTTATGTGGTAAGAAATTCGTTATTTTGAATTTAGTACCTCCCATTGTACAATTTTTTGATATGTAAAATTCTTAGAAATATCATTGTCACATGGGTTGCCAAAAAATAATGTAGAGAAATTCATTTCTTTAGCATATTTATGTTTAAAGGTTTCAATAGGATGATGCTCTTATGTTGGTGCGATTTCTATAATTTTGTCTTGCATTTCATGTATACATATAGATTCAATAAACTTGTGTATCAACGTCTCACATGGATTTTCAATTTCTATGTCACTTTTTGAATCAATTTCACTTGCACCAAGTACATTGACATCTTCATTTTTACGCCGAGAGGCGTATTCAGTTGTAGAGGGAAGAATGTTTCTCCGTAAACATTAACCCTTTTTCATTTTTTTTGACAGCCTCACTGGCTGTCACGGTGGTAGTTACGTTTGTGAAACGATTGATGAATGCATGGTAGGAAGTGGTTTGTTGCATGAAAGTTTTTCATGGAAAATGAAACGTTTTGCATGAAACGGTCGCATAAAAAAAACCGTTGAATAAATGAAATGGTCAGTCACCTATTTTGCCACTGCAACAATTAAAATCCTAAGCATTTTAAAGTTTTGCATGAAAGTTTCAATTGGATAAAAGGAGAAAACATCAGTCTAGAAAGAGCAGGAGATGCATGGCGAGTGGTAATTTTTCATAGAAACCCATTTCCTTGCCAGCCTTCTTTGGTCCGCCCCTTTGTCTTTCTGCTCAATTTTTTGTTGTAGAAGAATTTATGGTCCGTATGTATTTACAATTCATATTCTAATCTGGAACGTTGTAGTTTCTGCTTGGTTTTTCTTTGAGCTCTGTCTCTTTTGATTTTTTTTTTGATCGGGACTTAGGTACTAGGTTGATGGAGATGACCAATTTCACCCATGAGAAATCGGAAGTTGCCTTGCAGCTGATAGAGAGCTTAACAAGGAGGGGGCTAACGAGTTCCAAAAGGATGTGTTAATGGAGATTTTGAGAAAGAATATCGAGACTGAGTACTTTGGCAAGTTTCTGCACAGCTGAGTTAGCAAGGGGTCGTTCAAATAGAATGTTCTTCGCTAATCATTTCAGTGCAATGTAGGTTTGTTATCATGGAAACCGCCATTTTAGTAGTCAGGTCAATGGATTATGGAAACTACCATTTTAGTAGTCAGGTTAGAGGAATTTTCAGCCAGCATAAAATTTGGTGTTTTTGTTTTCCCAATTGGTTCCAGCATTTTTTCTTTGCACATGGTTTTATTATCATTTTTCAATTTTTTTATGCGAGTCTTGGTCCCGTACAGTGTACATAATGAGTACAAACAAACTAAAATCTTTTCTAATTGAATAACATGCTAATCGAAATGGAACCCTATATGTACAATATTTGTTAAAGAAGTAATTTTACGAGTATTTGAATGAACTTTTAACTAAATGTTATATGGTCGTATAAAGGAAACTTTTATGTCACTTTGTAATATCTGCTCTGTGGAGGTATTTTGAAAACATAGTGGACAAAACTCAGGAATAAAAGTAACAGCAACATTAATAGGAAGAAAGGTCATGTTTTTATTGTATATGTTTTCAACTGGTAGACTTTGCATGCCACATATAGTGTGTTCAATTAAATTGTCAAGATTTATTGAAATCAGTTTGTTTACATTGCAAGCTTTTTTCTTAAGTTCGAAGATGAGGAAGAAGATGGAGTTGACGATCTTCCCGAAAAGGAGTGTTCCATTCTTTCAAATATTAAGTATTCCGATTTATTATTCTTCCAGTTTTATTGCAGAGGCAGTCAACATTAAAATACATATATGTCACTAACTTTGGAAAGATATTGAATTTTCTGAATTATCACTTTGTGAATAAGATTAGGTATTATTTATTTGGAGATATGTCATTGTCTTATTGATGGTCAAAAGTATACGATCTTTTCCTGCTCTACTTCCTATGAGATTTGACACTTCCCTGGTAAAGTACAGTTTCCTATCCCAATAAAGTTAAACGAGAGGCCATGCAACAGGCGACAATAATAATACGTTATGTGAGGCCCATCATTTTCTAAATTTCAAAAGTTTTAGTAACGCTGTAGACACATCCATGTGTTGTCCCTTATTTTGGAAGGCTAGATTATCTGTCAGAAACATCACAATAATTCACGTCATATACAACTTTGCAATTGACAGAAGCTTAATTGAGTTGTTTAATGCAGTGCAGACAGATTTCAGAGTTTAAAGAATGGGTTGACATTTAATTTAATTTTGGTAAATTTTTTTTAGCTTTAATTTATAATGGATGGATTTGAATTGAGTTTATAGTAGAATTTTTTCATTGTTTTATTTAAGATAATATGGAGAGATATTAGAATTCAAGAGTGGTGTGAGATTAAATTTAATATAAATAAAAGATAAATCATAAAGATTAAATGAAACTTTTTATCATCACAAAAAAATCAAATATAAATTACAAAGAAAAATAAAATAAAAATCACAAAGAAAAATCAAAGAAAAGTCAAAATCAAAATCAAAGAAATTTAATAGAAAAATCAAAATCCAAATAAAAGAGATTTGATAAAAAAAAATCAAACAGATAAATCACAAAGAAAAATTATAAAGAAAAATCACAAAGAAAAATATAGAAAAATCATAAAGAAAAATCAAAGAAATTTAATAGAAAAATCAAAGAAATTTAATAGAAAAATCAAAATCCAAATCACTTTCACCCTTATTCCCCGAGAATGGAATGGGGTGGCTGATTGCCTGGCTAGATGGGCGTCGAATCATATTCAAGATTGGAATTTGGTGGATCAGGGCCAATTACCCCTGGATTTGTCTCAACAATTAGATCGCTTGGTTGAACTTGATAGGGCCATTTGATGCCCTTGCTTTGTATTGTTTCCTTGATTTAATAAAAAATTTACCCCTTTGATGTTAAAGAGATTTGATAAAAAAAATAAAAAAGAAAAATCAAAGATAAATCACAAAGAAAAATCAAAGAGATTTGATAGAAAAATCAAAATTAAAACCAAAGAGATTTGATTAAAAAAAATCAAAATGAAAAGGATTTTATAGAAAGAGAAATCAAAGATAAATCACAAAGATTTGTTTGCAAAGATATAAAAATATTTACTAATAACTTCAAGATTAAAAAATAAATAAATAAATAAAAGAGATTTGATAAAAAAATAAAATAGAAATTACTAAGAATTCAAAATATTTATCATAGATAAACTAAATGATCAAATAAATAAATAAAAAAAAACAAATAAAAATCTTTACCATGATAAATTGAAAGATCAAATAAATAAATTAAAGATAAAAGATAAATCAAATAAAAAATTCAAAGATAAAAGATAGATCAAAGATTTGAGTAAACTAAAAGAGATCAAATAAATAAATAAAAAACTTGATCTCAAAGAGAAATAAAAGATAAATTAGATATTTGATCACGAAGATGAATTAATAAAAAAGGAAAACCATATATTTGATCACAAAAATTTAATGTACAATTAATTTATATGGTTGATCAAGGAGTTCATCTTTCTAAGGGCATTTAGATTTGGAGCTTAAATAGAACTTATGTATTTTAGAATCATATTTTGCATATGAACTATTGTCATAATTTACTTAAATTAAACATCAATAAACATCAACAAAATAAAGGAACCAACTACTCCAATAATGGAATATAATCAAGTCAAATTATATATATCTTGGATAAATATACCAAAGAAGCAAGTGAACATATATTTTTGTTAAAGTTTTCCTATAAAAAGGGATGAAATAAAGGAAAACAAAAAATAAATGTAAAACTTTATTGGAATGCTAAGGGATGAATTACATTTTATGTGAACCTAACTTTTTTTTTTGTGACTAAGGGTTTCTCCTAAATTATTCACTCATTATGGTTTTATGGTTTTTTAATTGTTACATCTCATTTCTAGGTATAATTAGTTAAATTCTTCTTTTATATTGATGCTTCATTTCTAATATTAATTCTAGGGTTCATTCTTACATTAGCCAACCTTTCTTTTGTCCACCCTATTAACAATATGTTTAGTTTATGAATCTAATGTGCTTATATGCTTATGTCATTAGTAAAAACTTGCTATATCAATTTTTTTTAGTTCAATTTCGTGTATAGTTAAGCCTTGGTCATATCATTATATGATTAGAGTCTAATTATGATTAGTGTTCAATTAGGGTTAGGATTAGGGTTCTATTAGAGTTGAATTTGGGTTAGGGTTTACTAAGGGTCAAGGTTATGGTTATGGTTAGGGTTCAACCAGGGTTAGTGTTAGATTTATGATTTAATTAGGGTTAAGATTAGGGTTCAATTAGAATAAGGATTAGGGTTAGGGTTAAAATGGAGTTATGATTCAATTAAGGTTTCATGCTATGTTTATGGTTCAAATATAGTTAGGATTCAATCATGGTTCAATAAGGTTAGACTTAGGCTTTAATTAGGATTAGGGTTTAATTAGGGTTAGGGTTCAATTAGAGCTAGGGTTAGATATAGAGTTCAATTAGTGTTAGAATTAGGGTTAGAATCAAGATTCAATTAGGCTAGGGTGAAGGTTTAATTATGATTAGGGTTCAAGTAGGGTCAGGGCTAGAGCTAGGGTTAATTTAGGGTTCAATCAGGGTTAGAAAATAAATCTTTGGGTTAGTGTTAGGGTAGGGTTAAATTAGGGCTAGGGTTAAATTAGGGTTAGGTTTCAATTAGGTTTAGGTTTAGGGTTAGGGTTAAGGTCACTTAGGGATAGGGTTAGAGTTAGCATTCAATTTTGGTTAGGGTTTAATTAGGGTTAAGGTTAGGGTTTAATTAGGGTTAGGGTTTAATTATGGTTAAGGTTAAATTAGAGTTATGATTATGATTACGGTTCAATTATGGTTAAAATTAGGGTTAGGGTTAGTGTTTAATTATGATCTAGGTTAAATTAGGGTTATGGTTAGGACTAAGGTTTGATTATAGTTTGTGTTAGGTTTCAATTAGGGTTATAGGAGTAATCTTCAAGTTAATGTTACAATTACGTTATGATTAGGGTTCAAATAAGATAAGGGTCAGGGTTCAATTAGGGTTAACATTCAAATTTAATAGGGTTATCAATTAACACCTCGATAATGATAACTCTTAATTTGTTAGGTTTAATTAGGGAATTAAACCCAACTCTTGGACCACTTGAGGAATGGTTGGTTGCTACTTTAAAGTTCAACTACTCCATCATATTCATGGTGCATCAGGTCATTCCATCATTCAGGTTGTTACATGTCCACTATGGGATACCTACATTCCATTACCAGTGCACAAATGGTTAACTAATTAAAAGTATTTTTGAAATATTATTTGACAAATGTTCGCAAAATATTTATACATTTTATCTATGACTAAATTCAATTTTGAAAATATTTTTTGAATATTGTTTAAAAGTTATGACCAATGCATAAACGTTTAACTAAGTGAAACAATGCACAAATGGTTAACTAATTAGAAGGTTTTTTGAAATATTATTTGAAAAATGTTTGCAAAATATTTATACATTTTATCTATAACTAAATTCAATTTTGAATATTTTTTAAAAGTTATGACCAATACATAAATGTTTAATTATGTGAAACTATTTTTTTTTTTAACGGATTGAAAGTATTTGTGTTCTAATTAAATGGAAATGGTCGATATTGATGTTAAGTTTTTTTATATACAAGTTGGTATGATTATAAGTTAATCTTTATAAAATCTAAAATAAAATACTTACAAAGCTACTATTAATCAAAACATTATATTATAACTTTGGAGAGAAATTCCACTAAATTTCAATGTCTAGCCTTATAATGAGAATTGAAATAAACAATGATGGAAAATATAATGAAGTCATTTATATTACTTTTGAAATGAATGTTAATGAAGATGTATACATTTTTTAACGTCGCTATTTAACAAGAGTTAAAAAAAACTACTAATTATTTATTAAACATAAGCATTATTATTTATTACATGATGTTAAAGAAAAAAGTATGTTATTGTAATTGAATTCAAATAATTGTTTTCATAATTATACAAATATTATTTAACAATTATTATGAGTGCATAATTTTTCTGAGTGCAATAGATGTCTTGATTATGATAACTCTCGGCGTATTTTATATATATTAATATTTAATATATGTATGCTAGTTACTATTCATTTCAAGAGCTTGTTTTCAAAAAAAATTGTGTGATTTTTTCATTATGCATAGTTTATTTGCTCGATTCATTCAAATATTTCATGATTGTTACTTGTTTCACTCCTCTATAATATGTATTTTTATACTCCAAACATCTCTTGAGAACAGCAACAAATGTCAATGTTTCACTTATTGATTGTGGTAAAACTCTTTGTATAATGTGTATGCTGACTAACATATTGATAATAGAACTAGTCAATCCTATCTAAGATATTTTGTATCCTAGTTCCCATATTTGAGAAAAATAAGTCATTCTTCCCATTGTGAAAACATCTTTACATATTGCAATGCTTTGTTGACTCAAATAGTATGTGGCAATGCATATATGGGAAGCTTGCATTGTTTCAATGATTGATAAGACCATGAAAAATATAATTTGTAAGTATGTTGTTAGTTTGTTTGGTTAATTTGGAATATGTCCTTTTCTCTTTATCTTTGAGAGCCACAATGTATTTTTTGAAATTCAATATTTGACAAATTGCACATGTATGTCTTGGTATGTTTTTTTTGTTTTGTTTTGGAATATTTCTATTGGTGATAGAAAGGTCTATTTTTTCAAGGTTGTTTCTATATCATTTTCTAGTTGCTATATATTTTTTGTTTGATCTTGTGAAGTGAAAATTTATATTTTGGTGTGCCTCGAATCTCCTCTTGAAATACTTTTTTGATGGAATTGAGCTTATTTTTTTGGAGGTTGCAAACATCTTTTTTTGGTTGTGTATTTGTTGTTTGATTTTGTGAAGTGATTCACCTTGTTTATCACTATCCTTTTTATTTTATTGGCATGGAAAATTTTATTATGGTTATTATTTCTAATCAATTATTGGCATTTGCAAAACATTTTATTTGATTGGATATTAATATTTAATATTTGACAACATAGAAGTGGCTCAAAGTGTTCATGAAGAGGATTTGCATCATGAAAAAAATAGTATGATTTTCCATGTGATGACTAATTGAAATGCAAATAATTATTTCATGTTATTGACTAAAGACATATTTTTATATTTATCCACTTAGATAGCCATTGAATACAAAAGCGTCTCCCTATAGTCTATTTTTTTGCCAGGTTTGTGCAAAATTTTGGGTCCACTTTTACGGGAAGTGTCATTTTTCAACTTTAAAACACTTGTACCCATTCATTTTTTAGAATAGGTACCCGATTTAAAGTGGGTACTCATTCCAAAAAGTTTGAAACTCACAACCCATGTTTTTCATTTGGGTTTAGGCTCAGAACATAAATGGTAACCCAACCCTTAGCCTTAGACCTTCAAATACAAGGTCATGGTAATGTTAAGAGAAAAAACTGACATTGGCAATATGGTTGATAGGTTTTTTTCATAATCATTTTGTGAAATTAAAACCCATTATAGATGACGATTTCTAGTTTTCATATATAATTTTTATGATTGGATAATTTTTTTATTTTTTAATTGATTTCTAAGGAAATTGGTCCATAAACTTGAAATATCAAGTTTTTTCATATTTTTTAATAACTTTTAATTAGTTAATTTTCTTGTAAAATAAATTATATAGAATCAATATACGAACAATTATTTACACAATGAAAAAAAAAATTCAAAAAAAAAATAGTTTAGGTCAAATTATGATGTCTGTACATGAGGGTTTTCAAAAATAGCAATTAGGGCCAATAAAAATTTAATGAAATAAAACATTTTTAGAAAAAAATTATAAAAAAATATCCTCATCAATCTTTAGTATAATACACACCTTTCCCCAAAAGGTATTAAGAAAAATACTTTTGTTTAGGTCAAATTATGGTGTTCGTACACATACATTGTATGCTTCTAAAAAGTGACTTTTAAAAAGTGGTTTTTATACATGTCTACTAAAAGTTATTTTGTATCATCACGTATTAGAATAAATTTCATATTTGAAAACTAGACTCAAAATAATAAATTTTATATTACTAGACTTTTTTAAGATTCAATGTGGTGCTTCAAATTTTCAGTCCACCTATGACAAATTTTGAAAATTAGGGAAAACACTTCCACTTTTTGATCATTTTGTGGACCCAACTTCTTGCAATATAAAGATTCATATTTGATGTAAGTATGCCTCAAAATCTTAGATTTTGTGTAGTTCATAGAGGTTGAGAAGATCCAATTCATATTTATATGATGTAATTGCCTCTAGATCACCTTATGCAAGGAAATTCAAGAAGTAATCCATAGTTCCATGATGTGTAGTGAGAATGAAGTAGGAAATCCAATGAGTCAAATAAACTATCACCCAAATTATATTTAAATGTATTAATTATAGAAAGTCCTTTATTTCTCAATACATAATCGATATCACAATAGAGGGTATTGACTTATAAATTGATAGTTTTCTATATCTATCATTTTTTATGTGTTTATTGATCCTTTTATCCTTTTTCATTTTTATCTTGAGATGATTAATCTTATTTTTTAACCAACAATAAAATTTGGGAAAGACATTTTACTTGTGACCTACTAAGTCAATGCTTATAGAATTTATTATTCCATTGACTTTGTCAAATTTGTATATCCATCTTGTTTTGAGTTACTTCATTCTTTGCCTTATGTAATACAATATTCATATTATTTTTGAAATGCCATTGAAATTGTGATAATTGAATCTACTAATATCATTTATTTGGATTTGTATAATATGTAAATACTACAAAAATTTACAACATTTTATTTGTATACTCTAATTTTACATGTCTATATTTTGTAGTTCCTTAACATGTTAGATACATTGAATTAATAATACATGTACCTACACCTTGAACCAACTCACTAATACAATTCGTATTCTTAACAAAAATATAAATAATACATAAGTATATAGAAACTAAATTGGCTACACTAACATACCTCCAAAGAAGAATGAAAGTTTTTAGGATAGTTAAGCAAATAGACAGGACACCAAGCTTTTTCTAAGCCCAACTGGAACCAGGGCAACCTAACAATTTGTTACTCCTAACCCAAAGTAGCCACTCCTAGTACAATTCTAGAAAATGTACAAGTTCTTTATTAACAAAATTGAATAATACTCTATACAATACATGCAAATTGAAACTTATGAACTGACAAAATAATACCCATACAATATTAATCCATAATTTTGAACTTATCATTATTTTATTTTTCTCAAATATACTTATAAACATAATTGCTCTAATAAAACAAACAACATTATTATTCTCACATTTGTTATCAAAACAACATGCACCTATAAATATTATCTAATGTATGTTCACTAATAACAAACATTCTTTAGTCAAAAAGCCAAATACTTTTAATTTTATAAATCTCATCTAATGGAAGCAATGGGCCAAAAAAGAGACTTGAAATAAATTTAGTATCAATGATTAAATAAAATAAAATATTGAGTAGACTTATAAGTGTAAGGAAAAAAATTTATTCATGTAATAAAGTCATATGTAAAAGTATGTTTCTCTAAATGCATGCACCATTTATAGCAAGATGCACATGAATCAAAACACAATGCAAGGCTTTTTTTATCACATACTAGCCATGAGATTAACACACACAGTGAATAATTTAGGCCTAAAATGACTAATGTTGTTATTGACAACCATCCTCTCAACAAGGCAAACAACTCCAACCCCAAAAAATTATACATGTCATAAAACTTGATCCATGGAATCATTAGTGAATGCATACATGAAATAGAGATCCATATTACCATAACATGAATCTCTACTCTATCTATACTGTCATTCATAATTGCATGCAACAAATGCACCTTTATTACAACATCAAGTTTCTAGATCTGAAGCTTTTTCTTTTATTGAGATAGTGGTTGTTAACAAAAGATTTAGTCACATTACACCTACTTTCTTATCTATGTGGGTACTAGATCCATAACTGTTACCTAGCCAAAACTCCCTTGTATTTTTTCTTGGTTCATGTTCATTTTGTTTTGAGGCTCCTTCTTTATATAGAACCTCGATAAGCAATTTAAAAAATTAGACTACATTATTGCATCTACCAACAATTATTGTATCACAATTATAGAGATTTTCAACAACATAATTAGTCATTTTACACCTAAGTTCTTGATTATGTTGGTATCAAATTCATCACTAGTACCTCACAAAAAGTCTCTTGCATTATGTTTTGATTGATGTCCATTTTGGACCAAGGGATTTTTTGCTTAGTACTAACCATGACTCTAATACCCACACACTCAAAAATTTGATTGTAAAATGATTGACTCTATTATTGTCAACCATGTTCTTAATAAGAAAATAATCTTTAAACCTAGAAACCTTTAGGTGTCACAAAATTTCTCTTGCTTCATACAATTATGTGATTTAATTTCTTAAATTATTTATCATGGCTCTATAGGTTTGTAAAAAATAATTAACAAAAGTTTGTTTTCATAGATATGTTCCAAGACTCCTTTTTGTCCCAAATAAAAGATAGTGGCAAATGTTCTAGGTTTTAACTTTATAGCATTTCATAACTAAAACTAGGCCCCATTTACCCAAAACCAACAACCTTATCACAACTATAATAGTTCTCAACAATAGAGTTAGTCATCATACACCCAAATTCTTGACTATATTGGCATAGAACTCATCATTGGTAAATGACAAAAAGTTCCTTGCATTATGTTTTGATTGATCTCCATCTTGGACAAAGGGATTTTTTGCCCATTACCAACCATGAGTATGATTCCCATACGTGCTCAAGAATTAGATTGTAAAATGATTGACTTTGTTATTGTTAACTACCCCCTTAATAAGAAAATAAATCTCAAGACCTAGAAATCTATAGGTAGCACAAAATTGCTCTTGACCTAGGAAATTATATAATGCAATTTATTAAATCACTTATCGTAGCTTTGTAGGTGCCTACCTAGGACTTTGTAAAGCGAAACAAATGCATTGTTTATGATGCCATATTTTGCAACTATAGCTATGCATTCCTTCGTAGTTGCCAAGAACAACAACCATAAGTTTTTAGGTTTGGAAAAATAATTGACAAAAGTTTATTTTTATGGATTTGTTCTCAGACTCCTTTTTGACCCAAACAAAGGATACCAACAAATATTTCAGATTTTAGCTTTACAACATTTCATAACTACAATGATTAGACAAACCACACTTTTGACTCTTTCATTTACATACACACTAATTCATAATTGCACACAACAAATAACATACCTAACAAGCTTCGTGCCCTCAAAAATAACAAACCATATACAAAGCATAAAGTCATATCCTATTTGCCCAAAACACTTCACAAACTCTAGGAAAGCCCACAACAATTTGTATTTCCAACGTCTCTTTGCCACTCCTTTACAATATGATATACTCTTGTCAAACTCGTCTGCTAGATTTTTGCAGAGTTAAGATGACTGTTTGGTCACAATTTGTATCATGTGAAAAAAAGAGTTAGCTTTGTTTTACTAAACTCTTTGGTTCACATGCCATTTCAATTAATTTTGTCTTTTTCTCCCATGTCATTTGATCTTCATATAAGTAATACTTTGACTTCCTAGATTTTCTCATGTTCGTCACAGTTTGTATCATGTGAAAAAAAGAGTTAGCTTTGTTTTACTAAACTCTTTGGTTCACATGCCATTTCAATTAATTTTGTCCTTTTTCTCCCATGTCATTTGATCTTCATATAAGTAAATACTTTGACTTTCTAGATTTTCTCAAATATTTTATACATATTGTACCATTATATATCTTGAATTCTTTAAATATTTGTAATTTCAAAAATAAATAATTATATTAAAATTATTCTGATATTTTAATTTCTAATATTATTTTTTAAGTTTTTTTTAAATACTGTTCACAATATCAACAAATAAATAAACAAAGAAAATTAATATTTTGTAAATAATAAAATAAAATAATGATACTTAACTATAACATAAATGTTAAATTGTATGACGTGATTGATTACATAATTCTAGAATAAAATAGCTACCAAGGATGCAATGGTAAACCTGCCTCCAGCAGGAATTAATAAATCTAAATTGATCACATTCAGTTATAAACCTTGGAAGAAAAACATAAAACTCCGGGCTCCTTCAAATTAACCAGCGAATTTGAGCTTCGGCCATCATAATATCTATTGAAGGTTTGCTTCATGTTGTCTGTGGATTCTTGAAGGTACACTATGTAATTATCCTCTACCATTTATTAGCGAAGGAATATAAATCCCGGGGAGGCTCTTACTGGTTTAAAAAAATAAAATTGGGTGTGTTTTAACAAGAGGCGAGAATGGTGGGAGCAAATGTGAAGGCAGAGACGAAAGAGCTTATTGACAGGAGGAGTGGTCTTGAACAAGAGATGAATGTAATTATTGCTCGGTTGTCTGCGGGGCCCAATGGACCTGGTCTCACTGGCAACCTCCTCGACTCTCATGTATGCCCATCAATTCCTTTTTTTCTTCTTACCCTGTTTCATCGTTTTTTTTTATCATGGAATATCTAAAGAGCTAAGTTTTTTCTTCCTTTCTTCTTTTTTCCCTGTTTTAATTGTATTAAATTTTTAACTTCACCCCCTCTCCTTATTATGTTTTCCTCTATATTTTATTTGGGCAAACTTTCCTTTGTAGGTTAACTTTGGTCTAAATGCCACGATGTTGAACTTTGGCTTAGATGCTATGATTAGGGTTATCTCTTTTGTCAAATTCATCTCTTGAGGCGTGCTAAATCTAGCTAACTGGATGAGGTATTTACAAAATTTATTATGTTTTTTGAAGCCAGCCCCTGTTTTCGAAACTCCAATATTCTTACCACTTGAACTCATCCCATCCACAATTTTTCTCCTTTGATTTTAATTAATTGTTATAAAGACAATATAATGCGTGCCTCTTTTAAATTAAGCTCTTTTTGGCTTAGCCTATGTTACTCACACACTGACAACCAATGGTTATAGGTGGCCTTGCTTCGTCCATATGACTGACTGAGCCATATTGTGGTCCTTATGTATTTGAAAGGGTTTGATCCTGTATAGAGCTAAGTTACCGATTCATTTTTGGATTTGGGTACGGGTACACGAATCCGGTACGGGATTCGGCAAAAAAAAAAATTGGGGTTGGGTATGGCTTGGATTCGGCAATACAAAAAACATATAAAAATCAGAAATATATACATATTTGCAGCAGTAATTGAGTTTAGAATACACCACCATATTAATAGTCTAATAACATAGCAAAAATACATCACCACTTTCATAGTCAAATATTAAAATATTAGTGATACTCAAAAGTCGAATGTCATGATATAAAATTATGAATTAAAGTTCAAACATAAAAATGTCAAGTGTTTACAATCAGCCATTATTGATCATTGATCAATCTGAATCATATGGGTCATCAAAAAAAGCAGCATCATCAGCATCATTAGATGTGTTTGGAGGCAAAAATTAGGGTTGGAATGAATATTTTATTACTTAGAAATCAACTTTTGGTCAAATTTTTTTTTTTTTGAAAAAAAACACACTTTTTCTGCTGGATTCGCCTCAAATTCGCCTCGGATTCGCCTAGGCGTATCCTGGACGAATCCGCAGCGAATCCACGGTCAAAATTCCGAATCCTGTCCGAATCCGACCCGAATCGAACCTGAATTTTGAATCCGGTATGAATCGTATCGTATCCGAAGGCTGGGAGTGGCGAATCGGTAACTTAGGTATAGAGAGCTTAAAAGCCTTCACTGGTGCGGTTGAAACTGGTCTCACTCTTTGCTGTTGACTACTTAACACAAATTTTTTAAAATTAATTTTCCTTTTAAAGTTTCAGTGAGGTAATTGGCAACCTTTAGCATTTGTGGGCTAAGATTATACTACTTTCTGAATATTTGTAAACATGCGTAAGATGAATTGCCCCCTACATTCACCACACCAGAGCCTTGCCACATTTCCATCAGAATCATGGGCCGCATTTTGGGTGTGAGGGGGAGCTAAACTGGATTATACCCTAATGAGTAACCCTGTTACCTTGGAACTACAACTTTTTGGACCTTGTGTCAATGCCTTTCTAATATTTGAGATTATACATGTTTAAACTAAAGGTGTAGAAAAAAACCTTTATAGCTATGAAGAATTGTCCTTTATTCTGTTATTTTTAAACATTTTTTGGGTAAGGTAAAATATTTATGTATACACAACGATATTTACATGTTTGGAGGCCATTTATTGACTATCCTACAAAAGCGGAGAGCCCCTAAGGGCCTACACAATGGGCCATTCATCATTAACATTCAGAAGATATGAAGTTACAGACTGCAGTTGCACTGACAATGCAAAAGCCATTATAGCTAGTGGAAATGGTTTTGGAGACACTCCACCAACTCAAACACCGATCAGTTCTTCTCTCTGTTTGATGGGGTGCAACCCTTTCTATCATCTTTAACATTGCTGTGTGCACTTCTTGGACAATTCATTAGAGCGGGGATGGGTTTTTGATGTTGAGGAAAAACAGTCACTGTTCGTAAATCTCTTTTTCGTACTTTGTACTACAAACTAATCACAAATTCTAACTTGCAAATTTTATATGGTTTGTCAGTTTTAGCCTCAGGAACTAATCACTCCATTTTGGAAATTAGTAAAAGTTAAATACACAATTGTAAGAAGGTGAGATGCCTTATCTATATGGGCATTGTTTATTGCCTTTTGGCAATTTCCAAAATTATGATATTCACAGTTCTATTGCAGGATTACCTCTGAATTTGGAAAACTATTTACTGGTTTGTGAAATGTTTCTGCAGACCACATAAACTTATGGAAGCTCCTAGAGTGGAGCCAGAAACTTCTTGAAATGATTCATAGCAGTTTTGAGCTGTTTTCTGTAATGGTTCTATATTGACCACTGCTAAAACTACACTGATGAAGCTATGAGCTGAAATTCTTAAAACATAAAATTAGTAGATGCCTTAACTATTGGAAATGTGGAACAGAAAGGGCTGGAAATTTTGAAAAGTGCTAAAGGGTGAAAATAAGAATTGATGTATGAATTTTGGCAAAATTGTGAGCGTAAATCAGCTGGAGGAACTAAGATAGAAAATTTGGAATTCTGGAGTGGCTAGGGCAGTGCACCTAGTTCTGCAGTACCTGAAATCTGAACTAGCTTATGTAAAAAATTATACATAGAGTTGCTGAAATGGGGAAGATTACATAGCTGTTTGCTCAAACAGGGAAGATAACATGGTTTGTTTTTTGAAACAGGAAAAATAACAACTGTTTGTTAAGACTGGAAAGAATACATAACTGTTTGTTTATAGCTGCAATATTGTGGAAAATAGAAGAGACAGTCCATAGGAGAGAAGAGAACTTTATTGAGAGGGTATTGATTCTGTCTTGGGCTAAATCTGGGACAGTTAGTAAGTGTGGACGCTACCTTGGTGAAGCATAGTCTTCAGACTTGTGCATAAGAACTGCTCTCCCGAGAACATTTTCCTCTCTTCACTACTCCATAAGAGTCTATTTATAACATTTTTTCCACTTCAGCTCATTTGCTTCTTCTGTGCAGGATAATTTCAATGGACCTGCAGAACTCATATTAAATTGATCTGCAGAACTGGTCTAAAATGGACTTACAAAATTGATCTTAATGTATCCACATGATAAATTTATTAAAACTTTATAATGTATCCCACTGACTGAAATGCACTATGTCAAATATCATAATATTTACAATAAAGTTCCATAACGGTCATCCCTTCTTGAGTTGATTTGCCTCAAAGTAATAGGAGCATTGGAAGTAGATCTTCTTTCAAAACCTTATATAGCTTGTTGACATTGCCTCCTGGATTAAATAGCCAAAGAGAACAGTATGTTAGATTCTATAGGAACAAGCATTGGTAGAGAAAAACAGTGATGGCCTCATTCATGAGATGGGGAATTACTCCAAATTTTATCTCGCACATAATTGAGTTTTCTATGTTTTCATCTTCTGCAATAATGAATCCTAATGCTTCCTCAGTTGTAACCCCATGTACATGCTGAAGTTGGAGGAACCTAGAAAGAACTCGGAGTACTTTTTATGCACTGGTGGAAGATTAACATTCAGATTTGTAACCAACAGCTGCAAGTTTTGTGCCACTGCAGCAAGCTCTATCCATGGAGTGCCATGGAAAGCTTTAACTTGTTCTACTTTAACAAATAAGACAAATACTCTGAGTGACTCTATTGTGATTTGTAGGAAGAATCATCTATCAGCAAGTTTAAAATTCTGCTCTAGAATTTTGGCCATTTCTCTTTGAGATAAACCTTGGGAATAGGTTAATACCATGGAACTGCTGGAGACATAGTTAAAAATTAAAATGCTTCTCAACCATGGAGCCATGATTTCAAAGCTGGAAAAAATAGCCTCTTTTTGATGTGAACCTGCTTCTAAAACAGGCACATAGGTGGCATTTATTTGGAGGTTGCTCATAGTCTTTTCACCTTTCTCTGTTGGGCATTCTCTCTGAAGGACTTCTCTAACAACAACTATAAGAGGATGATGACCGCAATGATCAAGCAAGCTCTCATCTTATTATCATTTTTCAATGTTAACATCATATTCATGACAAACACCACTATGGTTGGGATCTTCCACTCCAATATCATGCATTCAACTACTTCTATCCTTGTTCATTGCCTCTCGTCAAATTCTTCAAGTTTCAATAACCATTTATTTTCCTTGTTCATTGCCTTCTCATCAAATTCTTCGAGTTTCATAACGATTTCTTTTGATCCTCTAAAAGTAATACATATTTGGCAAAAGAGAGCTCGTCCTGAGCTTTTTTATTTTAAGCACCTGAGATGTCCTTAATTGGTCAATCTAAGGATTTGACAAATTTTCTAATTATGTGTGCAAACTGAAATCATAAATGAATACCAAGAAAGGTGTCAAATCTCACGGAAAAGAGTGTTATTGCCAACTCTGTCCTTGATAATGCTAATGCATGATATGGTAATCAATATTCATAGTTTGATGTAAACAGCAATATGCCCAATCATATAATATTCAACTGTGGACACTGTTTACTACTGTATTGCTGCAAACAGTATTGAACGAATACTACTGTCAACCCCTTAATACCACAGATAAACAGCGGTATAATATGCAGCTGTTAGGACTAATAAACCCCTAACTCCACCTTTGATGATGATGAAAACAGTAATCTAAATAGAGAAACAGCATATACTGGTAATGAACAGTAATACTAATATATAACTCACAAGAATGTTAAATATCAGTCTGGAATGATACAACAGCATGAATCGATTTGTATGGCAGCTATTCCCTTTGTACGGCACCCTCCTATTATAG
Organism: Sequoiadendron giganteum; assembly: GCA_007115665.2. Lineage (NCBI taxonomy): Eukaryota > Viridiplantae > Streptophyta > Pinopsida > Cupressales > Cupressaceae > Sequoiadendron > Sequoiadendron giganteum. Next base: position 370,131,618 of record CM021104.1, read on the forward strand.
ACTATTAGACTGTGTTTTATGTAAAGGAAGGCAGCTTAATAACTTTTAAAAGCAACCTTTGTCAAATTAAAGTGCAAATGAAGCAGCAAACCTGTACGGCATTATTAAACCCTCAATATCCTGTGGCTGGGACCCACTTCATATTATAGTGCTTGCCAAAATACAAATGGGATAGCAGATAAATTATTTCCTAAGGCTGCGATTCCTCAAGTTCACTAATTATGATATATATTCTCTCTTTAGAACATGTACGGTAGTTAGAAGAAGCTCTCCAAGCTGATAAAATATAATAAAGCCAGACAAACAAATATATTCTAGGCATAGGGTTTCCCTTATGAAAGTGTACGACTGGTAATTCAAGGAAATAATGCACCAATCAATACCGATCTTTCATTTGAGCATGTATATTGATATCAAACTGCAGTGATAACTTAAAAATATATGACAATCTCAAATGAGTTGTTGGAAGATATAATAGAATAATGTATTATTCACTGGAAAAATATCATGGGATATTATCAAGGAAACCTGGGGATGCCTCCCCAGCCCTTTTTGAGGAGTCCTCATTTCCGGTACGTCTCGGGGACAGGGGGACGCTTCGGGGATGTCCCCAAAATTTTCAAAATTGCTGGAAATGTCCTGAAAACTCGGGGATGGTGGTGAGCTGCAAAGGGGACGGCTAGCCGCCCCCTTTTTCCAATGCAATTTAACAAAAACATAGTGTTTATGAAGGTGAATGATTGACTTATTTTTAATATAAACACTTCAAAGAATACTAAAATGATGTACAATAACAACCTGTGGTTTACAACTGGAACAATATAGGCTGAAAATGTACTAAGAACCTATATCCAACAGTCTATACTGTTTTAGCAGCTATAATATTCTGATTCCAAACTGAACTGAAGGTTCCTATGGCAATAAACTTCTGGTACAACAATATTACTCCCTTTATATGCAATGAATCCACCGTTAAGCAGTTGTATGGATCTATTGGTTAACCAATAGGAATTCGATTTGAAACTTGAATTGGTATTGCTCTTAAATTGTTGGAACTGCTGATATGAAGCTGCAGGTCTACGAATAATTTCCACCTCTCTCTACACGGTAAGCTATAGCTGGGTGCCTTGGAAAACTTGGACAAACATTGAAACCAAGTATATAAATCTGAATGTGAATGGGATTTGATCTGATTTTAATTTTATACCCACTGGAATATCCTGGAATTTGTTTGCATTTCACCCAGTGATAATTACACAAAGCATGTTACAACAATTGTTTTATAAAAATAATAAAATATTTGGCAACTTCAAGCAATATTTTACCAGGTATGACGAATATAATGTAATCAGATTGCTAATTTGTTTGACTTTGACTCTTATTTGAACTCTCAATTTAACACAACTGTTATGTATTAAGGTTCTATAATGTATATATGAATGCTTTATCAATGTTATCATATGAATATTTAAAAATTCCCTATATATTTTGAATTTTCCAATTTTTTATTGCCACCCCCCTTTCTGTCCCCAAAAATGACTCGAAAAATCGGGGACCCCGAAACGTGCCCCCCCATCCCCTGCTGACCCTGTCTCGGAAACTTGGGGTAACATAGGATATGATATATTATCTGCATAAGCAACTCCACACAGCAGCATCCAATAAATATATATCTGAATATGTCCTCAAGGTAGAATTGTTTAAATTGAGAATTCTTCAAGTATAACACCGATATGGAGATTTGCTTGCAACTCACACTAGGTCACTGCTGGAATATGCTTGAAACCTTGAAAATCTACAACAACCTGAATTAGAAACAAGGGTTTTCGTCCTTGATCCAATATGATGAACCCAAGAGGGTTTTTGTCCCCTAGGGTTTGAACACGCCAAGGGTTTTCGTCCTTGGATGATCTCAAGATTGAACAATTGCTCCAATCTGAAAGTAGGATATGCAAAGGATAACTTTGATGATGATACTCAAATGAAGATAGGCACTTATTTGATATACCATTTGAAATTGGGCCCTTGGGTCCTAAATTTCCCTCCAAGTGTTTAACAATACTTTAAATTCTTACTTTTTTTTTATTATAGTAATACTTTTTATTTTAATACTAGTGTTTAAGAACATCTTTTATTTTAATTATAATATTATTATTAAGTTGCCTTTAAAATTAGAAATTGTTAGGTCCAACTAAAATAATATTATTAATTATCTTAATTCGAAAAAGGGGACATGACAGCACCCCATAAACCTAGTTATTTATCAATTAGGGCTAATAGAAACTAAAATACTTTGAAAAAAATTGCTGTTGCTAGGGCTTTTTAGATGAGGCAAAGAACGTGAATCTGATACCACTGTAATGATCATAAACTGTTCACTGCTGAATCTGATGCAAATGAACTGATGATGCTATGAAATGAAATTCTGAAGAAAACAAATTTATAGAAATATGAAACTACTGCAAATGAGGAGTGGAAAGTGTTGGAAAATTGGGAAAAGCGCTGAGGATGTGAAAAATAGACTTGAAGTCGAAAGTGTTGTGAGAGTTTGGATGTAAATCTGTTGGAGAACTAAAATAGAATATTTGGAATATGGAATCTCAAGGGCAATTACCCTAGTTCTAAAAATATGAAATCTGAAATAGCTTATGGTAAAATAATACTTTTATATGCTGAAACTGGAAAGAAAACATAGTTATTTGTTTAGACTGGAAAGCAAACTTGACTGTTATATTGGAGAGAATAGAAGAGAGTAAATAGGAGAGAAGGAAACTTTCATGAAATGGTATATATGTTAACTTGGGACAAAGCCCACAACAGTGTGGTGACTATCTTAGCTCAGCACAATCTTGATACTTGTGCACAAGAATTGCTTTCCTCAAAACATGCCCTACCACCTGAGGGTCCATTTGTAACATTTTTTTCACTTTAGCTTGTTTTCCTCTTGCATATGGGACAATTTGTATGGGCTCACAAAACTGGTCCTAAATGAACCCACAAAATTGGTCCCAGCTGATCCACAAGATACACTTACTAAAGTTTCCTGGCAGACCTTATTGAGTGAAGTGCATGATTTTAATTTTAATTATCATAATGCTTACAACAAAGTTTAATATCACTAAAGTTAAGAAGTACACCCTAAACTTTCTGTTGTTTCTTGACCCAGCTTTCTTGTTTTTGAGACTTATGTTTCAAAAGTTTTCAAGCGCTCATTTTTGATCCTTGGTGAGACCTAGAAAATAGTAAAATTTTAAACGTTTGTTTTATGACTAACAGTAATGGTAGCCTCGATTCAAGTAATACTCTACTATGTAGACCATTTCCACATTTCTTTTCTCCTGGTTTTCTCTACCTGCTTCAATCTCTTTTCCAATGCTGATATTTATCTTAGGCAGGTCTTCGTAAGTCCAGTTAAGGAGAAATGGGTTCTAGTTGTCAGCAATTGGTGGATCGGCAAGCTAATATGCCAGGCTTAATATCCTTTTGGGATTTATTTATACTTTTGGCTTTTGCTATCTGATGTAACCAAATTCTGACCATATTTCTCTTCATTTGATTGTTGGCACTCCTCAAGTTATTGAACTAGCTTTTTTTGATAAATAGCTTTTTATATGAAATAAGATATATGCATAGTAGAATATAACAGAATACATAAGCCAAATTAGTAGTTTGATCTCAACCCTAAGACATCAAACTATTTACTATCCTTAACTGCCTCGTGTTCATGTGGGACAAGACTTGCGAAATTGCTTGAACAGGTCATTCCTTATTGCTGTCCACCTGGTCATGCTTTTTGGTTTTGCAGTCAAGTCAGCGGGCTTTTACATCATCTCTAAGATATTTTCTGGGTAATCTTCATTTTCTCCAGTATCATAACATACCCTTGCATGATAACATTGTTCTTATCTGCTATGATGCTTTGAGCTTTATAGGTTAAATATGAAGATTCATTATCTGGACATATCTTGTCTTTACCCAGCACAAAGATAGCTTCCTTAGCATACAAATTATCTACCCACTGAATGAATTTGGGACCATTGATATTGATTATTAAATTCTATCTGTGATGTTATTGTGCAAGCTTTTACACCATCTCTAAGATATTTTTCTGGGTAATCTTCATTTTTTCCAGTATCATTGCATGCCGTTGTATGATAAAATTGTTCTAATCTGCAACAACACTCCAGGCGTTATAGATTCAATATGAAGAATTCTTATTTGGACATGTCTTGTCCTTATCCAGCACAAAGTTAGGTTCTGAGGTTCCTAGGATATGGCCTTTTTTTGTAAGGACTCTGCTCCTCAACCTTCAACTGAGTGAATTTGGGATCATTGATATTGATTATTAAATCTCTATATGTGATGTTATTCTGCATTTCCACCAAATCCCACACTTGACTTGCTTGGGATGCATATGATCTTCTTCAACTAAATGAATTTGGGATCATTGATATTGATTATTAAATCTCTATATGTGATGTTATTCTGCATTTCCACCAAATCCCACACTTGACTTGCTTGGGATGCATATGATCTTTACTTTGCCCTTTTCAGCCATTGCTCTGTCAGGACTGCTGCAAGAAATAAAATTAACTTGGAGGGAAAATTTTAGAAACATACGACCTAAAGCTAGTACAACCTTCATTCCATGAACCTGGATAAAGGATCACATGCACTATAGTGTTGGTGAGTGGAAAGACTATCGAGCTTCTCTTCCACAACACTTTTGTTCTACACAATTGCAATTTCAGAACTCTAAATTTTAGTTCCCAGGCTTCTCTAGAAAACTTTGACATGATTCCCAAACTCTTTATTCCTTTTCCAATCTTTATGCCATCTAAATGGGAAAATGGCCTTGCTTTCAACATTTTATTTGAAGCATCAATCTCCTTGTTCAATCTACCACATTGTGTAGACAATTTCTAAAAGGTTTGAAATTCTCATTTATGATCTTATGGGCTGTCTCTGATACATGGTTTCTAATTTGAAGCATTTTCTTGTTGATTCTTGATTTGGGGATCAGGTTGAAACTTGGTGGACAACTCTCTAGATGAGAATCTAGCTTAAGTTGTAGGTGCATGCTTAAGGTTATGTCATGTGCTCACTGAAAATTCGGGACATGACAGGTTATGTGGGATAGAATAGTGCATGACACATATAGATACAAAATTAAAATAGTAAATACATTATTATTTGACTGTTTGTTCTATACATAGTGTACCCTTGAGAAAGGTGTATGACTGTTATCTTCTATATACCTATTTGTTTGCTTATTCAATTATATGAATGAATGCTAAGCTATATTACAAATATGTGTATTTAGATAACAAGGATTCATGTTGTGGAGACCAAGAGTTGCTAGGAAGTTGAATAACCTCCTATGGAAGTGGAACCATTTCCAATGTTTGACTCCTCATTTCTCGACAGTTGTGGGATGTAACCATTTGCTAGTAGTTTTTTGATGTGTTGGTAGATGACTTGACATAATGTGATCCTTAGGAGCACCACCTTGGTTGCCATGCCGACTACATTGTTCGAAGCTTGTAGAGTGACACTCAAAACAATGAAATAAGGTGAGGTGAGAATGGAATTATGTGGTTTGGCTTGGAGGTGTGCTAGATCCTATTGAAGCCATGGTAGAAACCATAGTGTTTGAACTTTGGATAGTTATGGTTATCACAAAAGTGTTTGTCTCTAGGCAAAGTGCTTTGTGCTACTATTGTAGTATGTATGATACTTGTTGGAGAGTGTGTGGTCTTTGTCTTCCTACAAGCATTTGGGGGGTGCTTTGTGTTCCGTAGACTATTGAAGTGTTACCACAGTTACCACAAGTCATGAGAATGTTCTTGGTGTTATTGTAGGTACTGTTGTTGGTGAATCCTCTTGGACTAGTGGCCCCTCCTTGTAAAGCAATAGTTTTGATTGTATTGAGTCTAGGAAGTAGGTGCAAAAAATTACTTCTAACTGGTGCATGATGAATTATTTGGCTTCTTGTGGGAGCTAATCTTTACAAATTGCTTTGTAGATAGATAAAGAGCATTTTTTGTGCAAACATGGTTTCCAAAATCTAATTTGTCTAGTTGCAACAAGGCATTCTTCAATTGGAGGTAAGGTGTGGAAAGTTGAGTTGTATAGTTATATGGCAAATCTTCATTGGAGTTGGCATGATAGGTGTTGAGCATGAGTTCACAAATGGAATCTTGTATCTCTTGTTGACTACTGTCATAGCTAAGGTGCAAAGATTGACACTCTATACACACTTATGACTACACATGTATGGATGTTCAAGGAGCATTTCATAGACCTCCATTGGCACTACTTGACAATCTATTTCCTCCTAAAAAGGATGAATAGCATACAAAAAGTGACATTAGAGAGTGACCAGTATACCTTGTTGTTGTAGGAGCTCCATCATCTTAGTTTGTAGGTTTGTAGATGAGGCATGGATGGCAACTTCTATCTCTTAACAATTTATGAAGAGATTAGATTCTTCATACTCTTGCCATCAGTCATGCAGTCCAGTGGTTGCCCTTTCATTGACATTTGAGAATGGAAGAACCACTATGCTCTAGCTTCATTAGGGATCACTTGTGTGGTGTTGACTAGGATGTTGGGATTTGTGTCAATGATTCCATTTGAGTTCATAACATCGTCATCCATTGTTTCAACCTCTGTAAGTAGTCTTTTGAGCATGGCACCTAACGTTGGAACAACTGCAACTCTTGTGCTTATTGCACCACTTATCTCCCTTTGTTGGTTTGTTTTCGTTTAAAGGTGTTACCTTCCTTGGTGATTTGAATGTCTCCTGCTTTCCCTTTGTTAACCTCGTTTCAAAATTTTTGCGTCCAAATTCTTGTGTTGAGTAGCTCCTAGTCATAATTACTCCAATTATCCTCAATTGTTAAATCTCTTGCCATTTTGGAGTAGAATCATCCATTGTTTCAATCAAAATCCTAGGAGTAGTTATCTAGTTTGCTGAGATTTATGGAAACAATTAAATCTCAAAATCCATGAGATAGTGCAAAATCCTTTTATGGGGATGTTCTTGATAGTATTTCGCCTAATGTGGCAAGTTTTCAGATCTAATGCCTTCTGGTTTGCAAGATATTAAAGGTTTAGGTTTTACCAAGCGGTTTGTGGAAAAGATTAAATTAAGAATTTTATCAAAGATGGAGCAAAAAAGGTTTGATAGGGGGTTTTGAGATGTCATTATTGACAATATAGCAAGGTTTTGAGAGAAAATACTATCTCAATCAAAAGTTATACATCTTTCATCTTCATTGTGTTTGTAGATATATTGGGAAAATTTTATAAGGTTTTCGCCAAGTGGAGTCAAGTACTTTTCAAGTTTTTGAATCCATTAGTAGGTTCACAAGTTCAACAATCCGTTGAAATCCTAGCATTGCAATTTTGATGGCATTTTTCCATTCCAGAAATTCATAAGATAATTCGAAATTGCATCATTTGCCGAAGGCTTTAAAAAGTGTTATCATGCATTTTATTAAATTTTGTCGGAGCTTCATAGATTTCTAGGAACTGACCACACTCTTGACGGTTCCTAGTTCCCTCTCTACCTCCGATGGTTCCTAAAGGTGCCTGAAGCTCCAACAGTTCCTAATGACCTTGGAACTCACAACATTTCTCATTCATAGGTGTTTTCCTTCACTTTATCAACATTTGAATGAGAACTAAGAACAAATCGGAGGTTCCATGGCCCTGAGAACCTCCCCAAGCTCAAACACACTTCATATCTTTGCCCAAATAATTCTTGAGCTGCTCTCAGCCCTTGATGCCCCTACTCGACTCCATTTCCACACACTTCTCTAAATCAAGGCCGCTATTGTCATTGTAAAGTTTGAAACAAGATATGGACATCCATCAAGGCATAAAGGATAATGGAATATCGTCAAATGTTGTAATTGCAATTGCTTCGGTAGACATGTATGCAAAATGTGGAAGCATGCACAAAATATGTGAGCTGTTTGGAAAAATACCTTAAAGGAATGTGATCTCCTGGAATGCAATAATTGTAGGATGCGCACGAATTGGATGAAATGATAATTCAATTATTTCTTTATTCAATAATCGTTATTACAAAGGAGAGGAATACTCCTTATATAAAGAATTACAAGACAATGTTTCTAAAAAGAAACAATCATTAACTAAAGCAAACTAAAGCAGATAACTGAAAGATGCTCAAACAAACTAAAGCAAAAACAGAAGTTACTAAAAGCTAACTGAAGCAAACTAAGTTAACTAAAAGTAAACTATCAACTCACTAAAAGCTAAGATAACCATTAAATATTCCAATAATACTTTAATACTGGATTTGTTAAAAAGGATATAGAAACTTTCAAACAAATGCAATTGGCAGGCGTAAAGCTCAACTTGCATCAAAATGGGAGTGTTGAAATAGAGGATCTAAACATCCATTAGATGCATATCTGGAAGTTATGTAAGGCGTGTAAGAAAGGAACAAAAGAGTATTGCTAGAGAATGTAGAGATAGAAGACTGCATTACATTGGGCCGAGCAATCCAATTTATCATTATTGCTAGATGAAACTTGAAGATTTTGACAATGCATGTCCTATAGCTGCGTGCTCCTTTAGTTCAAACTTGAGTGCAGAGATGGCAGCTGCCTTGGCAGCAGTAATTATCATGCATTTGCATGTTAAATGAGAAGGGAAGGATTTCAAATAAAGATAGTATGCTGATGATGGAAAGGTGGGGGGTGGAAGCGTATCCATTTTCTCAAGGCCGTGAAGAAAAACTAAGAAATAATGCGAGGAACTCAAAGTCATTTCATTATCCACTTTGCAATTCATATTTAAAATCTAGAGTTTCTTTCAAACAAGGCAAAGTAGATGATGGATGGTAGAATAATGATGTTGATTTGCATAGAAGATGATGGAGCTCACCCCTGACTTAAATTATGCTTTGACAATGTTAGAAATAGACTTTCTTCTATTTTATGTTGCTCACAGAAGCATCAGTGCAAAAGCAAATGCTTATGATATGGCTCATGAAAAGCTAAAAGAAAAGTAGTTGGAGATGTGTTGCATAGCAACCCTCACCCTTTATGATATTTATACAAATCTTGGCAACGTTTTATCCATTGGCGAAATGAATCAATAGAATGTGAACAGATGAAAGGATAGTGAAGGTGAGAAGGGTGATATTGGTGTTAAAATAATTGTCATTGATGTCAAAACAAAGAAAATAAAAACACCATCACTTTCAGCGTATCCAAAGTCAGACGTCTACAAGACAAAAGAAAGAACAAAGAATATGCAGATATAAAGGTGTTCGAGATTGTCATTGATGTCAAGTTGAGAAGGTAGAAGGTTCATCATACACACCAGAAAAGCATGCAAACAAACATATGTCAAGAATACAATTAGATTTCAATGGTATAATCTTCAGATTACACAGTTAAATGCAGATTGCTAATACAAATTGTTTGAGCAGCTTTCTGAAGAGACTTGTACAGATTTAAAGAAAGCAACATGATCATGAACAGCATGATAGACTTGTACAGATTTAAAGAACAAAACGTGATTATGAACAGCATATGAAATCTGGAAAAAGAAGCAACATTATAAGGTGTGACTATAAGACAAAGTTTATAAGAGACAAAAGACAAAAGACAAAAGGTGAATAAATTAAATATTTAATAAGACAAAACATCCCTCATATAAGACAAAATTTGTCTTATCTAATACAAGGAAAAGGGGCGATTAGTTTTATGAAGACAGCGATAGAAATAATTTCATGAAGACAAAGGTTTGAAATTTAAATACTAGCCGACCTTCATAGAAGCGCTTCACACAAAAAGACAAAAAATATTGTGAAAAGGTACCACAAAAAGACAAATATTTGAGAAGGTACGATAAAATGCAGCCATTCCACTATGCAGCGCTTGAAGTTATTAAAAGGCAGTGAACTTTATAAAGGATTGTTAACATAAAGATAATCAATAAAAATTAAAATCCAAACTAAGAGGTGCGATTTATGTCTTGAGACAAATTCAGATTTATAAAAGAATAATTAATGGAGAGGTGTGGTTCCTGAAGTGGTGCAACTATGTTTAGATAAGGCAAACTAAATCATATTTTCTAAAATAATACTAGAGCAGATTTCTAGTGGTGCAAGAGCAGATTTTAAATGATGCAATCTTTCACAAAAGGTTGCAATCTTTGACCAGCATATACATATGAGATTCAAATCAGATTTGCAAGGTGTGAGTGTGGTAAGAGTGTATTTTAAGTCTGAAGTCCCATCTCCTTGTGTGGGCTAAGTGTGAGATCATTCATCACCAAAGGCAGATTGGAGGATTGGGATGGTGCAGGTCAGATTGAAGGCATCATCTTGCAACCATCAAGTCAAGGTTGGTGCCTTGCATTAGGGGCTGGTGCTCCTTGTAGGTAGGTGCCTACTAAAGTTATAAAGGTTTGGATGTTCCTTGTAGGTTGTGTCCTACTAAATCATCTTATTATAAATCTGTAGGTTGGTGCCTACTTTGAAAAAAATCATTTCAATAAAAGTTGTGTTAACTTGTGTAAATTGATTCATATCAAATAGTTGATGTATGTTTAAGTTTGAAGTTGATAAATAAGTAAGAGGGTAAAAGTTTGTTGATATACTGATTCACCCCCCCCTCTCAGTATATCTTTGTGCTCTTCAATTGGGTGCTTGCAAAGTTGCTTGTATCTAAGTTGTTCAAATTTCATTTAGTGTGCCAAAGATGGAATTCAATATTAGATTTTCCAAGTTTTATGCTTGCTTCTTCAAGGGTGCCATCCCAAGCTCCATGGTTCTACTGTGGTATATTCAAAGTTTAAACAAAATTTTGTCTATGACAAAGAAGTGTATAAATGAAACCATACTAAATTCTCCATATATGCTTTAGCAAAAATGTTTCAAAGCCAATAGTCTCTGTTCTTACAGGACAGTACCACAAACTACACAATTTACATGTTACTGAGACAATACATGCAGTCACCATGGTTGCATATAAAAGCCTTACAAGGTAATAGTCATATATGGCATTTTCCCTACCTTTGTGATTAAAGTCTATGATGGAGTGAACCATCTATATGCTGGAACATGAAGGAGAAGTGTGGAACACCATGCTTGAAACAAATTATTAGCAATGATGATGGAATTATGTATTTTAACAAAACGGGGGGATTATCCTTGCTCCTAATTTTTAGCAGAGATTCACTTGATATTCTTTATGTCGATCATTGATGTACCAATCTATGGACACATTAAAACACTTGAGATTTTTCGTCCTCATGGAGAGTTCATGAAATTATCTGTTCGTTTCAAACAGAAAAATAGAAGTGTTAGTGTTCTTAACTGGCTGGATGATCAGGTGGTTGCGGGGACAAATGAAGTTTTGGAGATGGAATGAATCTCACAGACCGTATTGCATAGTGATATCAGTTGGTATGAATCAAATTATCTTCACTTTCTTGCTGTGAGTTCCTTCAAACAAGTCTTATTGATTCTTGATTCTTGGATGGCTACGATATCTTTCCCCACCATGTCTCAATATTCTTGGAGGAAACATGCTAGGAAGCCATCCAACCCAAGTGACTTTTTCTTATTGACTTCATTATGAAATTTGCCCTCTCTTAATTTTGTTATTATGTATTTGATTATCTTCTTCAGTAAGAATCATGGGAATGTTTTGTTGTAAGTCTCCCACAGTTTGTTTGTATGTTTTGCCTTAACTCGAGGCTTGCACTTTGAGCCATTAACCAAATTTCCATGTAGTCTAGATTTATTCTCTATAGCACCGGCATATATCATCTATTAATGGATTCTCACCCAAAGTGCATGGAGATTTGAGCTCTTTCCATGTTGCAAAACCAGATATAAAACCAGCATATTTTCATTCTACTAGAGGTGTACATGTGCCATTAATGGAAGTTCAAAGGAAAGTATGACAATAAATGAGTTCAAAATAATTAAAGAACACATAAAACATCAGCTAAGATGAATGGTGTAATGTCCAGAAACAACAATGGACAAATCTTAGTAAAACACAACCAACAATTTCTTTTGTGAAACCAAGTGTATCACACAATGGCAACTAAATTTGTGTACAGACATATCATTATTTACAACTACTCTGGTTACCAAGCACACATGTAAGAGACATGCTTCGTGAAATGTGCAAGGAAATATACAACATCTTGACAAGGGGAGGGTGGCTTGCATCTCAATATGGCACACTCCACGTAGTGGAAGAAACAGGCCAAGTTAAGTAAGTATTGAAGAAAGTGGCACTTCAAGGAGAGAGATTACCAAGGTACCTCAACATGCCATACATCATGAAGGAAGAGGGGATGAGATAATCATCCTCCTACTTTATTCCCATGCAAAGAATGAAGAAGGCTGCAGAATCAATTTATTTTATTGGTAACAGCAAGGAACAATATAGCCTGTTTTACATTATGAGAAAGTACACTTAGACAGTCTGAAAACTTGAAAATTTCATTTCTTAAATACACCATCTTATTCACAAACTAAACACAACGTACAGTAAAGTCAACCTCCTTCCAATACTCCACCTGCCTCATTCACTTTAAGTACTTAACTTTTGATAAGTTTTCATATCATCAAGTATTCAAAATACTCATTGCCAGAATTCAATATGCAACATTAAAATTAGGAGTTGGTCTTTTAATCCATCCTCGTCATCAAATATTCAAAATACTCATTTCCAGCATTCAATATGCAACATTAAAATCAGGAGGTGGTCTTTTAATCAATCGCCATCAAAACACTTAATACAATATTCCAATGTTTCTTTCTTTGTACAAATAGAGAACATACACAATAAATTAAAAGATACATTGTCATGAAACCCCCACAAAATAACATGTTTTTATATCTTGCAAGATTGAGTTCCAAGCTCCTAGAAACTTCACGACGCCAATGGGAGAAAGCTAGCTTCCAACCATATGATGTTCTCAAATATCAACCCCTAGCTGATTCACACATAAGGCAACTCAAAATTCTTTTGGCCACATTTAAATGCACCAACACATGGAGAGAGATTTAAATACACTTGGAACTACTTATGGTTCAACACAAGGGGGAATGAGGGTACCTAGCTAAGAGTCCCAATGCCCAAAAGCCACAAAATAGAACCATAACCAATATCATATATCCTGCCAAGGATTTTGGTAATGCCTAAAAGTTGCAAAATAGAACCATAACCAATATCATATATCCTACCAAGGATTTTAGTCACCATAGAACTCATTCTTTCAAGGATTTAGTTGCAAAAACATCTTCTCAAGGATTAAGAACCAAGAACACCCTCCCAAGGATTTAACCACCATCCAATCACTACAACTTATCCCTCCATGCCTTAATCACAAATCCACAAGTGTTCAAGAACATAGTTATCTCTCTACATCCTCCCAACTCTAACTCCACACATGCCTAGGTGAACAACCCCTAGGGTGGCACCAAGCAAGGCTTAGAAGCACATAAATAATCATACATGACTCCACAAGTTCTTTACAATACATACTCCTATGTATATTTCACAAACATGACTAGAAGACCACATGCACAACATTTTCTTTCAAAACAAATGAGGAGATAAAGGAGAGGAAACCATACAAATGCAACTATTAAAATACCACTTAACTCATTTAAGAAACAAGAAGACGAAACTAAAACAACATGACAGCCTACCTTCTAAAGTCAAGCTTCTGACAATGATGAAAAGAGTTCTTTTTCCCACCTTCAAGTTTTTCCAAAATCTCAAGTATCTCTTCCTTTTCTCCAATCCCCATTTTCTCCTGAAATTTCCACTTCCATTATGATTAATAATTTAGAAAACACAATACCCCTTCCAAGACCAAGGAAAAGGGTTAATAAACAACAAACCTTGTCACCTCCACATGGCACTCGTCAAAGGCAAGCACATACTTAGTCAACAAAACCTTCCATCACCATTAAATGCTCTTACACAGTATTTAATAGACTTACAAAAACATCAAATACTTCTGACATACCCATGTGTGCACACATGGGTTCTCATATTCGAACAAAGCTAAGTTACTGGTTCTGGTACGGGTGCATGTATGGGTACTGGATACAACAATTTTTTCCCCTTTGGTACGGGTATGGATTCAGATATATATATATATAAACAGTGATACCTCATAATTTGCAAAAATGAAAATACTCATAAATGCATAATTCAGTGATTTGTCAAATGTTAATACACAATGAAGATTACAATCAATATTTATTAATCTTCATATTGCTCTTCATCAAAAGCATCAAAGTCAACATTTGGTTCAATTTCACTTGAATCACAATGAGTCACAATGCCACTTCCTCTAGCCATGTATTGTACAAGCTGCCTCATCTTAAGATATTTTTGGCAAGTTGTGCAACAATAACATTAAGTCAACACACTCAAGAGTTAGATACCAATTCCTTATCACGTCCTCATTATAATCAAGTTTCTTATGTGACAAGAGATCCTAATTACCAGTGGGGGTCTGGGAGTGGAGACCCCAATGGGTTGAGGGGCAGCTTGTAACATAGCAACAAAGTTAAGAGTGGAATACACTCTACCTCCAAACAAATGTATTTATAAATTGTAGACAATAATCAAGGATTATAATACCACCTAAGGCCTTTTGGAACCCTCCAAGAGCTTCCCAATCCACACACATACCCAAAGGGTTTCAAATAAGCATAAAAATAAAGAAATTAACTTTTTAGAAGCCATTGATGTAGACTTTTTCCATATTGGAACCCTCCAAGAGCTTCCCAACCCAAACACATACCAAAGGGTTTCAAATAAGCATAAAAATAAAGAAAATTAACTTTTTAGAAGCCACTGATGTTGAATTTTTCCATAAATCCGAATTTCAACTGCAATTTTCAAATTTAAACATTCTAAAATCTTTGGAACACTTTTCAAGCAACATAGAGCACATATCACATCACATACTAAGGGGTAAAATACTAGGAAGTAAGCATAAGCCTAAGCACGCAGAGTCTTGGTTACATGTGATCAATATGATAACATGGCATGACATGGAAGAAATTTTTTAGGATCTCGTTACTCGATAAGGTGGAGTTAAATGGTGGGCAATCAATAGCAATTTCTCCAATGCCTCCCATTGGCCAATCTTGTAGTCTTGCACACTCATTGCACATGCCAAATCTCATCTTGTAACATAGCTGAAGCAACATAGGGCTAACCGTTAAACCATAGAATGTGTAATCATACACAAGATAGTTCACATGCACATACATCAACATGTGCAAAGGACCACATTGTTAATCATTCACACAATCATAACCATGAAATGGATTCACAACTCTATACAATCAATCAATCACAATATATCTCATAACAAACAGCTAACATCCTATCACAATTAACATGCATAAATTTCATTAACCATACTAGTCATGATAGAATTCATAAAATTGAACAGCCCATAATAAGAATTAACCACCAACATTATCCAGTCCACTCAATTTAAGCAATCTAACAGTTTAAAAATTAATAGTGATGATATGGATAAGCATTGCTCATCATGTAATAATTCAATAATTAGATAATTATAGCCATAAGTGTATCATTGCATGGATCAAAATAACATCATAGAATATACAAGGGTACAATGAGTGCAAAGGGGTCACAAATGGTTAAGGGAGCAGCTTTTAATGCTTTGTTTAGCATCCACATTTCTACTCTAGAACCTGACATTCCCCTCACAGAGCTAATGCAACTCCAACCCTTATGCATTCTTTAAGTGACACATGTTGTTGCAAGTACTTAGATCTTCTAGTGCCACCTACCCCCTTTATATGTTGTAAGGTTAAGTATATTGAGTTGCACCTTATTATTATAAATTGCACATTCCCCAACCCACTTAGCACACTAAAGTCTAACTTGTAGCAAGGACAAGAATAATGTCCATAGCAATTGGCGACATGTCACTGTGAAGGCTCCTGCTAGAAGGACCAATGATTATCATGCTTTAAGGCAAAGTGGATGTACTCAACTGAAATATCAAATTGAATTTTAATACAGCTTCAAAAGAGAATCCGGACATAGCAGGAGCCAAAAGTATCCTAAGGAATTGTAAAGGATAAATGATAATCTTCTATGCTTGAGGAATCTTGAACCTTATAAATGATACTGAGATATAGAATTAGGGTTGAGTGAGATTTTCTGCTTATTATAATAGCTTTGAAGAACAAATCGCTCTCATGATGGCATCTGAGGACAGTGATAGAAAAGGTATAGTCTTATTCCTTAGTTTAACAATTATTGTTGCAAACATTATTGCATAGAAGCCAATAAAGTGGTTGTTTACCTGGCCAATGAAGGGATCAATCAGGTAAACACAAAGGCTATAAGTCATAATGAACAGTGAAGGGTTGTATTGGCAGCTTGCTTGCACTTAAAATGTAGGTAGTTACAAGGGACTGTTACAAAAAAATTATATTGGGACTTCATAGGTATATGAAGGTCCTATGTGTTAATATCAGGATTACACGGACAAGTCACCCCTCAAAACCTTACATCCCCATCCTCTGTGGCGTCCACAGGATACAGGGACATCAGGGAACATCTGCTGGCTGCTTGTTGTCCCCATGGATTTCAGGTACTCATACCCAAAATGCTCCCTGATGAGGCCCTATTACCTGGGGATGTCTGACTGTCCCTGGGATGGCTAGCGATGTCCAGCTGTCCCCTTTCATCTGCATCTAAATAATAATTAAATTTAAAAAGGAAGAAAAGGTGTGGGGGGCCACAAAGTTTCCCACTCTCTTTATCAAACGCTAAACCCTCCCTTTATCTAACCCACCCATCCATTTACAACTCACAATTAAAACAATCAATTTGTATTTTGCACTTGCAGCTGTGAAGAGGAAGGAGAGAAGATAATGCATAGATGTAAGAAGTTTAGTTGTTAACAGTTGTAAATTTTATATTTATAATCTTACTGCTATGCCAATTGTAGGAAATTTTGAAGCCTTGGGGCCTTTCATTTTCATGAAAACAATAAAATTTTAGTTTATTATTTCTGCTATCCTTGAATCAATGAACATCAAACATTGAATTTTGAATGTGATTCATTATTTGAATGTCTAAACTTCTTGATATCATGTGCAGCTAAACATGATTGATATATATATATTGTCGTCCCCTGCCATCCTCAAAAATGGCCTCCTGGACTGCTGTCCCCAAAACATGTCCCATGTCCCCCTGCTGTCCGTGTCCTGGAAATGCTGTGGAACATAGGTTTATATGTTTTAGTGGAAACTTTGGCACTTATCTAGGTCCTTGTGTTAACATGCTTTACTTGATACTTTGACACTTGTCCATGTATATTTATTTTCATGGTACCTTTAATTTGCCAGTTTGTGTGAACTGCATAAAATGCTATAAGCTGATTATTTTTTTTGATATGGTATTTATTCACCATGATTTACATATGCCAACCTCCTTCTCTCGTCTGTCGTTGTTATTTTAAATTTCATCGATAGGATGTACTTTTGTTTTACGAGAATCCATAAATGCCAAGGAAACCAGTTGAAGTTTCCATCTTGCCTGAGAGGAATTTAGAGGGCAAATCAAATATGATTTTTGATGATACTCGTTTACCTGTAATATAATCTTTGTGTAACACAAGAACAGCTTGGATTTCTAGTCAGTCTATACCATGGTGACCTGTTTTAAATATTGCTTATTTTGCTTTAGTTATTTTCAACAGTATTTGATTTTTTCCACCTTTATAATGGTTTTTATTATTCTGCTCTCCTGTGAAATGCTGTGCAGGGATTTCCACGGGCTGATATTGATATTCCAGCTGTTCGTTCTGATCGAAATCATCTTGCTAGTATGTTCCCTCTATTCTATTGTGATTTCTATCACCAATCATTCATATGCTTCAGCCGTGTGTAGCACTGACTACTAGAATGGATTTAAAACAGAACATTGATTGGTGATGCATCCAGTTTAATTTTTCAAGTGGTTTGCTTCTTTCCTTCAAAGAGAGAAAGCTCATCTTTGTGTAATTGCAGAGATAGCAACAGTGAATCATCTGATGTTATCAGTAGCAAATGTTGAATGGACAAACAACTTTCACTGCATATTTGATTCTATAATTTGGAAGAGTAATATTGTATATTTGATTGAATGGTAGGGGTTGTTTTGACTTGTGTTTTGTCATGCCAACATGTTTGAATGGAAAATGTTCCCCTACCTGGAAGGTATTAGCCTCAAGAGTCTCTACTTGGTTTGCAAATTGCAAAATTGCTTGGAATGCCTAAGTAGGAGAATGCTTTGGCGTCCCTTTCAAGGGGCTTCAGCGGAATACTAAGAGTCACAAACAAAGTTTAGTGATTTAACATGGTGAAATCAGCCATATATTAATGCGGGGTGGGGCACCGTGTTGATGAAACATACAGCTGCGGGCCTCTTACTTCCAGGCTCGCATTTTTCATGAAGAAAATAAATTAAATATAGCTATGGCTATTTAATTTATTTGTTCGATTTGAGATGTGAAGAGGCGCTTCACAAATGAATGATAATAATTAATAAACTATCATTTATATTATTTAATGATTAATATTTAATTATTAAATAGGGCTGACTTTATGAAGAGACACAATTTTTATGAAGGGCGACTTGGAACATTAAGAAACACATTTTTTGTTAATTGGCCGACTTCCTTCCTTGAAGAGGCACGATCCTTCTCCTATTTGCATATTTATGCAAGTCGATGTTCATCCATTTTTTGATAATCAAGTTCATTCATCATAATTCGTATATCTAGAAGAAGTTCACACTTACAGCAGATCATCATTCTGTAGCAGCAGATCGACTTTAAGGAGAAATATACTCATTTGTATCTTGCATCTAAGAGAGGTGCTATTATTCATTGTATCTAATTGGCATTGTGTTATGCCTGAGTTGTAAGCAGATCTCTGCTCTTATTCTATCAATATATAAGGGATATATTGGCTGGGTTTTTCTCCCTCAAGTTGGAGGGTTTTCCCAGGGTATCTTGCTGTGTCTATTGTCTTATGTGCTGCATTTTCTGATTACTTTCAGTTTTGAATTATCAGATCATTTAAAAACTAACACACTGTAGTAAGCACCAGTGAATGGAACTCCAATCATATTACCGGCTTCTGTACCCAGTGGATGGAGAATCCTGGCTATCAGAGAGAGAGTGGACTCCCTTCACATTCTTGTTCTGACCCCACTACCTATCTCTGTCTAGTTATAGTAGGGGTGGTAGGGCCCCTACTATAACTATTATAAAGGGACGGGGGCCCTCTCGAAGAGCTGTGCTACCTAGCCCCTACCCATATGAGTTTCTAGCCAAAGCAGGTGGTTGCAAACACAAAGCCTGTAAACACCTCTAATGAAATTTGACTTCATGCACATGAATTTACTCCAGGTTTAGTTTGTAATTGTCAGACTTTACACAAGTAATTTCAGCATCAATTTGAATGGAAAACCCATTTAAATCCTTATGACAGCATGTAGACATAAAATCAAACTTTCTAGACAGAAATGTTTGAACAAATTTAAAATAAATTACACTTTTAAACCCTTTATCAGCACATAAATCTTAAATTCAGAACGGCAGCTCATGGAAAGTAGACAAAACACTTCAATTTTCTGTCTCAATCTAAAAGAAATGACAATCCTGAACTTTAGAACAGCAACATGACCTTTTAAAATAAGAATTATACAACATGGAAGATGAAAAGACCTGTCTTATTATATGAATTAATATGTTTTGCCACTTTATGAAACCCTAACATGATTAATTTCTACAACAACTTGAAAAAGATAGTGTGCTTCGAAGTTGCAACATTAAATCAAATCTGGAAAATATGACTATCGTGGTCAGAAATTAAGTGGAAACTTTTAAATTTCTACCTTTTGTGAAGGGTGAGGAAGCTTGAGCCAGTTATTCCTGAACTCCATACACCATTCATTGGATAGACAAATTTGACTTCAAACCTCTCTTGGCATGACTCACACTATTGCAACCAATACACAAGATGGTGCAATCTTCAAAGGAAAAGATGAACCACAAAAGTCGCAAACCCAACCACCCAACTTGTGGCACAAGTTGAAGAAATGATTTCCATAGCCTAAGATGCTGAAATTATATTCTATGCTAGAGCTTTTCAAACTAATTAAAATACATGAACTAAGTGTACAAAGTAAGAGATGACATCCTTAGAGATTGGAAAACCTTAAAAGTGGAAGAAAGATTAAAAAATGGTTTCCAAACTTTTCAAATAGTTGCAATTGTATATTTGTAGGTTTAATGGGTAGGGGAATATGAAAAGTTTTCCCTTCCAAAACCACATGAGACAAATTTACAATGGAATATCAAAAGTCACATGACTTGCACTTTTGGATTCTAATTTTACATTACATTTCATAAAAAAATTGATGTGCAAGTGCATGTCATGCCTTCCTTTTGCAAGTCCAACTCTCCATTACTATTAGGCTTTAATTTGACATGCAAATGCACGTCATGTTTCTTTGTACAACTCCTTGTCCTTTCTCATCCTCCTCATCTTGGTTCTTTTGCAATTCACTTGTGGAACTCCTCCAAGCCTACATGGCCTAAATCCATGTTTGAGATAGTGAAGAATTTTGACACAATCCTTGAAGGCTAAACTATGCCCTTCAACTCATTCTTCATTTGTATAGGTGAATACATGGTATGTATTATTGTCCTATCAAAAGATAGGATGACATAATGCAAATTTGATAAATTCCAAATTTTTTAACCTAATTGCAACATTTTCAGACTTTGGGGATTTTTGTGCATGCTTGCAAGTGGACAAATTTATGCTCCCCCAAGCTTTCGGGATGGGGGTGGTAGGGGACTAGGGTACTTGTTCTTGGTATGGTTTTTTTGGCCATTTTTTAGGGGGTGATAGGGGATGACTATTAAAAAATAGGGAAAATTTTAAAATATAAGAAAACTTCAAATATTCATATGATAACATTGATAAAGCATTCATTGTAGACATTATAGAACCTTTGTGAGCATGGGTAATCGATTAGGAATTATAATGTTCTTTATATATATATATATATATTGCATTTTCTCTTGTCAAACTCATTAACAAAGAGGAATAGTTAAGTAAACAGATAATTGGTTATGTTCTAGTTTGACTTTAGTTGGGATACTAATATGTGGGATTGTTCTATTAGATCTTTGTGTAGGGCATGCATACATTTTTGCATTATGAAAGTGACATTTCCTGTTAGTGTTTCTTAGATCAGATTAAACAATGAAAGCACTTAATAATATTGCAACACATAAGACAATGAACATAGCAAGATACCCTGGGAAAACCCTCCTCTTGAGGGAGAAAAACCCAACAAATGAATCTCTTATATAAAGTAGAACAAGAGCAGAAGTTTGCTTACAACTCAGGCCCAACAATGGCCAATACTTGATACAAAGAAATCACCCTTCTCCTAGATGCAAACTATGTGATAAATATGAGATCTTCCTTGAATCCAAACTGCTGCTATGAAGGTGCGAATTCTGCTCTTAAGGAAATGCGAACTTAACTTGATAGATGAATGAATTACAATGACAAGTGAGACCTTGTATAAATACAAGAGAGGCGCCTCTTCAAGATAGGTCGGCCCTCTTAAAATAAACATAATAAATGACAATTACAAATAAGGTCGGCCCAAGTAATAACTAAAGCATGCGAACCATAAAGGGTCGGCCCTTTGCATTTATTAAATATTATAGTCATGAATTAAATAGCTGAATGGCTACTTATTTAATTCATGCTCTTCTCCTTGGAATTCGTGCAAAGGAAGTGCAGCCCTAAGCTGCTATAACATCAACATTTCCTACCATTTATGAGTTAACTTGTATTTAACAGTATAATGACTGTAGTATGTCAACTTTGTCTATGGTAGTTCTTGTACACATAATAGGTTGTCCAATGTTTGAAACAAGATCATCCTTGACTATGAAGATGCAGAGATTTGCAACAAGGGATATGTATTTTGTAGATCTTGTGATCATGAGTAGTCATTGGTCTATTACTTGGTCAGACTTATAGTTCGCCCAAATGAAGACCTTCAAAACCACACATACCTTCATGGTGCACATTATTTTCATATTTTTTTATAAATCTGAGATAGGCTTGTCATAAACCAAATAGGGATTGAAAGGTTATAAGTTTTTTTTAAAAGTAAGTAATGTGTGTGGTATGTTAGGCGATGGCTAGCCGTCCTTCGGACAAATGGGGAATGTTTGGATGTCTCCTAAGTGTCCCCTAATGCATTTGATAATTTTTTTGATGTATTAATGACATTTTCAAAATTTTGAAAAAAAAGGGATGGGGTGGGGATGTTTCCTACTCATCCCCGTGTCCCCTAAATGCCCCTTATAGGGGACATGATAGTTTTGGGCAAGGGATACTTCCTAGGGAGCATAGGAAAAAAGTCTAGTTTTTAAACATTTCAGGGTTTCAAGGTCAAATTGCTATTTTTCGGGGTGAGTTTCAGAGTTTCCTTGCACATTTGTATTTATGTAAATTGGGTCAGAGAATCCACTTTTATATGTTTATATGAGTTTTAGGTTTTTATTGCACAATTGCAAGTGTGCAAATTAGGTCAGAAGTTCAGATCTACATGTATTTCGAGGTTTCAAGAATCTGATGCACAATTGCACATTTGCAACTTGGACAAAAAAGTCCAATAAGATAGGTTTATAGTGTTTCAAGGCTCAGTTGCACATATGCAATACTTGCGAGTTTGTTGAAAAAGTTTGGTGGTGTAGAATTTTGGGGTTTGGTTGCATGTTTTTAACACTTGCAATTTTGTTGGAAAAGTCTAGTGCTATAGTGACTTAGGGTTCGGGGTCCAATTGCAAATTTGCATATATGTGGAATTTGGTTGACAAAGTCGGGTAATATGAGGATTTTAGGCTCCTAGAGTTCAATTGCATTTTTGCAACTTGTAGGATTGTAAGAATTTTTTTAAACTTAGACAAAGGCAAATTTTGACTCCTAGACTTATAAAAATTGGATTAAGCCCAAAATTAGCTTTCCTTGATTACTTCATGGATACCAAAACACTTTAACAAGACTATTCCAACACACATCCAACTTTTTGAGACCCTAAATGAGCAACTTTGTCCTTGAGAGTTAACTGACCTAAAAAGTGATAAAGCTTAAATTTTACCCCCTAAACCAAAAAATATGAAAGTTAAAACCAAAGATAAAACAAAAAATGAGAACAAGGGTCCCCAATTTTGAAATAATAAGGGTGTGTTGTGGAGGCCACAATAGGTTGGAACTAAATCCTTCACTTACTAAAAATATTAAAGAGTGAAGCACAAACAATAGCCTACCACATGTAAAACTAAAGCTACTATAAATTCATTAAACTAGAGTTTTGCTAGCTAAAAATACACCAATACATACATATGGGCAATTGAAGAACAAAACATTGGTGCCATGCATCTATGTATGATACTTATTTAGAACACCATTGGGAAGAAAAATATTGAGATAGACTTTCACTGCAACTATCAAAACAACATGAACTACAACTAGAAAAGTTTATTTGTAGTCATCAATCTTTAGGTTAGGTTGATTCAACATATATACCTTAAACACAATTCTTGTTTGTTTAGATTAATTGATATTTCACTTACTTTGATTTGTGCATAAACCATGAGAAATATGACAATTAATACATAGTAGAAATGACAAATAACTATGAAAAAATTGACAAAATGTGGAAGAATTGTGAACAATACTCACACACATATTTGAAATTGATCTAAATGGAGAAACCCTCTAGGGATTCAAGCTCCATGAGAAATTGGGAAATGACATTGACATGAAATTACATGAGTTCACTTTGGAATCAGCCACAAACAAAGACATTGCCTACCTTTGGTCCTACTCTAAAACTTCACCAAGCTTCTCTCTTGAAGGCTGAATCTAATCTTTCCCTTGAATTTCTCTTGCATTTTGTGTCTTCCATTAAAGTAGTCCTGGAAAAGATTTTGTCTTGATTACAATTCATGTGTTTTAGTTACAACTCCCAAAACAGTGACCTCTAACCCCTTATCTAACCAATTTGTCAACTTGGGACGTAATATTTTCCCTTGACATGACACCTCTTAACATTGATGTCCATGTTTGGTGGTAAAATGATATCATATTGATAGTAGCTCCATGGGTGAATAACCTTGGAATGAGATAATGGTCATGGGTTGGCTCTCAGCTCATTGTATGGCCCTAGTCTTAGGGGCGACTCAAGTGCTTTTTGGCTCCTAGGATGACATCATCCCAAGGATGATTGATGTTAGCCCAAGGGACTGTTTTGCCCTTGTGTGTGGAATGCATCCTCTTTGGTTGGTGACAACATTGCATAGGTGTTTATGGATTCCAAGGTGACTTTGTTTGGGTTTGGTTTGCCCCCTTAACCTCATTCCCTTGTGTTTCTTAGGTCTTCTTTCAATCTTCTATTTGGAACTTAAATTACTCTAGTTATTTTTAGATTTTCAGATTGCTAACCTTGGCTTTTGTGATGGCCTCAAGTTTCTATTTAGTTT
Source organism: Sequoiadendron giganteum (assembly GCA_007115665.2). NCBI lineage: Eukaryota > Viridiplantae > Streptophyta > Pinopsida > Cupressales > Cupressaceae > Sequoiadendron > Sequoiadendron giganteum. The sequence goes on from CM021104.1 coordinate 370,156,266, forward strand.
TTAGCTTAGACAGGAACTTCCGCATAGGTTTAGTGTATTATTGATATAGAATTATCTTCCATCTCGTCCTTATAAGTGATAAGGATGCTTTTTTTTAAAGTAAAGCTGATTTTTTGGAAGATTCGATTTTTAGCTAAATCAGTATAAAGATAGGAGCAAGATAGAAAGATTATAACATACTAAACAAAATGAATTATTGTGGAGGTTACCTTATAAGTTTTTTGAAGGAATGAAATATTGATTTGAAGGTGTAACTATCTGTGTATGCTTCTGCATTTGAAGTTTTCAATTATTGTGTGATTGATTCAATGTTTTTTGCATTAGGAAATTAGTAACCTAGGTTTGCAATTCTTTTCATGGTATTAGAGCTAGAAGGGTAGGAACAAAAATACAAGGAATCATTGATCTTTTCCTCTAAGAATTGTGATTAGATTTTGTGAGGCAAAGTGTAGGATTTTTTGTGCAAAACCATAGCTTGGTTTAGGCAAAGAAATGCGATTATTTAAGGAGAAGAATTATGGGTTGTTTCTTGTTTAAATTGCATGTCCAAGTTTAGGCAAAAAATGTGATTTATTTGTAGATGAAAATCGCAAGCCGACATTAACAAAATTGTGTTGACTTTTTGTAAAAAACATGTAGAAGGTGTTTTTAGAAAATTGCACTACCAGACTCTAAAAATCGCGAGTTTCTAGAGCCGTTTTTTCTTGCAATAGTTACAATTAGGGCAAAAGTGATGAATGTTGCAGCAATGGCTAGCTTAAAACTGTGGCTAGGGTTTGCAATGATAGAAAGGGGTTTGTTTCGGGTTGTTTTAAAAACATGAAATTTACTAGGTTTACAACATACCATGAACTAGGGTTTCTAGTATTGTGCAGATTGTGGCTAGGGCACACAACGGACCAGGGTTTTAGCAAGTTTGTGGCTAAGGCAACTACAACTAGGGTTTGAATTAGGTATTTTTATTGAGCAATTTTTCTTATTTCCAGATCTAGGGCTTTTGTTTTGAAATGAATTTTTCTATTTTAATGGCATTAGCTAGCCTCAAGATTGAGGATAGATTAGATGGTGCATTAAATTTCCTACTTTAGAAAGTCAGGGTGGTTTATCGGAGGAAAATGATCTTTGGGATATCATATTAGTTGTGGTGTCTCCACTTGTAGATCTCAAACTCTAAAAATGTGAAAAATGACTTGGAGTTTGTAGTGATCCTAGACCCTTGGTCACAAGACACCTTAACCTACGAAGGAGATGACTACCAAGGGTTAGGGAACCTCCAAGGGCTCCAACACCAAATGCAAAACATGAGGGACAAAGGGGGAAGTGTGTCCCACACCTTTTGTCCACACAAAGACCACCCAAGGAACCCTGAATCATCTAAAACGAGGCGAGTCCTTATGACCAAACACACTTAAGGACACCAAGGTAATCCTAGTGTTTTCAATGTTTGATTTCATGTTAACTAAACTTGAAGTTCCTTTTAAAACCCAAAGAAAGGTGTTTCAAGTTCATTTCATCCAACAACATGAAAATATTGAAGAGCATACAAGATAGCATGTGTGCTTGACTCTAATGCCAAGGCATGTAAAATAATTTATAACACCGGTACCACTTATATGGCTCGTTTATAATACACTCACTAAGGAGGTCCAATAATTACATTTCATAATGATGTGAGGGCTCAAATGTCCTTCAATTACACTTTTTCCAACTTTATACAAATAAGAAAATGAAGGATTGGTGAAGCCTTCTGTCCAACTTGCTCATGGTTCCCAAGCATTTTCCAAGATCTTCTAGTCCCCAATGGTGGTTCCATGCCACCCAACTGTGTGGACCCTTATGTCCACACCACCATGGTAGGAGATAGTGATATGAGCCACAAGCACACTCACTCCAAACACAAGGGAGTAGGCTTACATTTACACCAATCTCGAAGTATACACACAACATACAAGATTCACTCAACATCAACACATGATAGTAGGGTACAATTTCTCATTAGGTACAACTTTAATGGGCACAAGGACGAGGTCCTAGAGGGGGAGTAGGGAGTGTTAGCACAATAGCCAATGGTACTAGCTAAGCGGGATTGAGTACACCTCTCACAAGAGACAAGGTTAATCAACAAGAACCAACGCTCCCTGAGTAGGCATGCCTTCCACGCTCATACTGAGCCTATACTAGCACTCCAGGTATGTTGTAGGCATCATTATCTTAGTTTATTTTAATTACCCATGAAAGTTTTATCACTTGGTTAAGAAACTTCCACACGAGATATCCCTAGGCCACTTTGGACCTTGACAAACATTAGAAGCCACTCCCCTACTACTCTCTAACACCTACATCGTAGGTTCATCACAACTCATAACCATAGTTTACATACTCTCCGATTACTCTCTGAGTATTCGAGTAATCTCCAAAAAAATTGCATGCCAAGTAATTTTTGCTTTTACTTGTAGATAGTATGTAGATGGATTTTCTCCCGTCAAATTATCAAGTAATCGCCAGTAGCTCGCAAAAAACCCACAAACTCGGCATGTTTGTGTGTGTATAAATATGTCTCTGTGTGTATATGCATGCAAACTTGGCATCCTGTGTATTATAGATATGTATGTGTGCACAGTGCAGTCCTGAGTATACACATACATAAATATCCACACATTTGTCGAGTATTTGCCGATTATTTGCCGAGTTTTTGCTGAGTCAAATTTTTTGGGCTTGCCGAGTACTCTCCTATGTAAACTATGCTCATTACTGTTGGTTTTTATATGATCAGATATAACAAGACATAAAGCACTCAGAAAATGCAACACATGAGACAATGAACACAACTAGATGCCCTGGGAAAACCCTCCTCTTGAGGGAGAAAACCCCAGCAATTATATCTCTTATATAGCAGCAATAAGAGCAGAAATCTGCTTACAACTCAGGCCCAACACATGTCCGAATTTGATAGAATGAATAATAGCACCTCTCCTAGATGCAAAGATACAATGAATATGCTTCTCCTTGAAATCGGTCTGCAACAGAATGATGACCTGCTGCTGCAAGATGATGATTCGCTGCCACAAGATGATGTGCTGCTGCTACAAGATGATGCGCTGCTGCTACAAGATGATCTGCCACTCAAGTATGAACTTCTTCTAGGAATGCAAATTATGACAAAATGAACTTGATTGCCTATCAAATGAAAGAACAGCACCTTGTATTTATACATTCATCCATGAAGGGGTGCGTCTTCTCTCACAAGAGGTCGGTCTCTAATAATAACATTTTATTTCATTACAAATAAATATGAAGCGCCTCTTCATAAATGACGACTTATCAAGGTCGGCTTCCAATAATAACAATTATTAATTTCCTCTTAAAGAAATCGCATCCACAATGATGCATGATGTCGGCCTTGACAAGGGATAATGTTTTCTTCATGAAATTGTATCTCAATAAATTTGATAGCTGTTTAGGCTCCATCAAATTTATCCAACATATCGTGGCTGGAAGAATTCTCCTGACGCTGTATGAACATCAACAATTACAATTGAGTATGGCATGGAAAACAAGGCATGAAACTTGGCTCACAAAAAAATCAACATGATCTTAGAACTTTTATAACAAAAATCCATGGAGGAGTCATAAATTCCCCCATTCTAAAACATTCAAAATTCAAATTTTGCCTAAATAATTTTTTATACAAAAACCAAGAAATTTCTTCAAACTCCATTTATGAAACCTTAATTTTCTAATTTTCAGATTTCCAAAAATTTTCGTAAACAAAAAGTGCCCTTTGGCTAAAAAATGAATAACTACGTTATGAAGTCAATTTCAATTTTCGGTCATTTTGAAATTTGTGAATGATGAGGGCACAAAATGGCAATTTGGAAAAGTTTCGAATTTAATTTAATTTCTAATCTAATAGCTCAAATTGAAACCTATCGGGGAAATCCTATGCTCCCTTAAGGGTGAGTATGGCATCCAAATGGAAGAACACAATCAAAATGAGGAGAGAAGAGAGATCTACCTCAAAATATGAGCACAAGAAAATAATGAAAATCTTGCAAATTCTCCCAACTTGAAGAGGTGGAGATCACACATACACAACCAACAATCTTCTTTCAATCTCAATCAGTTCAAATCCCAAGTCTTCCCAATTCTAATGAGCACAATTTCTCCAAAATTGAAATTTTCCAAGAAGGCTTTTTGGAGAGCATTTCTTTCCAAAATGTGAATAATGTAAAAATGCCTAAGTTCTTTTTCTTTTGTTCTATTTTTGACCTATTTTCATCTTTTTATTTCTTTTTTATTTTTACTTTATTCATGTTCCTTATTATTTCTCTACAATGCAATTGAGTCAAAATGAACATTCCACAATATTTTATTGCCACATTTAAATAAATGATTCAATCAAATATATGAAATCCTATATAATAAGATATTCCAAACATAATTAATTTAAGCTTATTTTCCCCCAATTTCATAGAAATAATTCACTAGATAAAATGCATCCTTTTTAAACTCATTGAAATCTATTTATGGTCAACGAGGAAATTAAATTATCAACTAGCTCATGCATATACTAGTATTTCACAACAATAGCGAATTTTGGAATTGCCTCTGATTCGGATTCAAACACAACACGTCTCATACTTCAATCGAGTACGATCGGGTATCACAATGGAAAGGCTCAATGTGATACCTCTGAAATAACCATCACTAGGGATAACTCAAACCTGCATAATCAGGTGGAGAAATACCTTGTACCTAAACACTCAATTCCCATCTCAAGCGTACCTATAACATGTACATGATATCCGAAGCATATCATAATTACCCAATCGGATACAACATCATACAACATATAAGCAAGGCATCCAAAATATCATACTACTAGGAAAGTGCCATACACAACATAAGTCATGTTACACACATCCATATATATATATATATTCAAAGAAAGAATATTTACACAGAATTAGAGGCAAAAGAGACAATAAAAATAGCTGTTAATGTTTTTGTTTACTCAGATGCACACCCTCTTATCTTAACTTTGGGAAGTCGGCAATCAATTTTTTCTTAATTCATAAGTCACCGACACCCCAGGTTTGGTAAAGAGTGGAGGATGTGGTGAGGATGAGTTGGTGGTGAATGTTATCAAGTTTTCAAAAATGTTCGCGAGTTTCTTCTGACTGCTGTAAGTTGTTTCTAAAACACTAACAGAGAAGAAAATAAATAAGAAGATTCAAGAATGACAATATTCCTGTATTCAACTGCACTGCCCTGATCACCAACACTATTAAAACAGCTGTTACTGTTTTAGTTTACTCTGGCGCACACTCTCTTATCTTAACTTTGGGAAGTCGGCAATCAAATGTTTCTTAATTTATAAGAGACTGACACCTTAGGCTTCATAAAAAGTGGAGGATGTGGTGAGGATGGGTTGGTGGTGGATGTTATCAAGTTTTCATAAATGTCTGTGAGCACCTTCTGACTGCTGTAAGTTGTTTCTAAAAACAGAGAAGAAAATTAATAAGAAGATTCAAGAATGACAATATTCCTGTATTCAACTGCACTGCACTGATCACTTAGAATGGTAAGATGCCCCAGCTTCACCATTAATTTTCTGAGGAATGAAGATTTGGTCAGAAATAATGAGGATTTGATGTTAAAGAAAACACAGTTAAAAAGTTATGAAAAGTGGCATGTGGCATTAGATTCTGTATGGTTTTGAAGGCCTTAATTTGGGAGCATGCAGATGAAGGATGCTGCCGCTTGACCCTGTTGGGGCCTCTGCCCCCAGATCCCATACACAACATAAGTCACGTTACACACATCTTTACGTTACACACAAATAAACAAATGGAAACAACTAACAAGTAAAGATACCATCCAAGCATAAACATAATGACAACACAAGTACCTTGTAATATGCACCATGGTCTTAGTGCCACTACAGAATGAAATGCTGAGAACACCTTGGATCAAAATAAGCAAGTATCGATCCACAAGTCTAAGTCCAAAAGAAGACTAACAGAATGCAAATGCAAGAGGTGTTGATGTTATAGCAGCTTCGGGCTCATACTTCCAGCCACAAGTGAATATATAAATTCATGTAGCCTCTCGGCTATTCATTTATATGTAATAGCTCAATGTGAAGAGGTGCTTCACAAAAGGATTAATATTATTTCTCTTGGGCCGACCTCCTTGGAATTCGCACCACTTATTGTATTGCTCTTCTTTATGGTGGCCGACCTATCTTATTATTGGTAAATTCTTTATGAGGCCGACCTACTTCAAGGGTCACCATATTTTGTATAAATACAAGGTCATGTTTGATCATTTGGGAATCAAGTTCATTCAGCATAATTCGCATTAAAGCAGAAATTCGCACTTGAGCAGCAGAGCATCATCTTGCAGCAGCAGGCCGATTTCAAGGAGAAGCATACTCAATTGTATCTTTGCATCTAGGAGAGGTGCTATTATTCATTGTATCAAATTCAGCCATGAGTTGGGCCTGAGTTGTAAAGCAGATTTCTGCTCTTATTCCTTCATTATATGAGATATATATTTGCTGGGTTTTTCCCCTCATGTTGGAGGGTTTTCCCAAGGTATCTTGTGTTGTTCATTGTCTCATGTGTTGCATTTTCTGATTGCTTTCATGTCTGATCTTTAAACATCAACATGGTATCAAAGCGGGTTGAGGATCCTATCAGATTTATGAAAGAATGGCAGTGAATCTGTAGTCATCTTAAATGACGAATAGCCAAGGTTAGACTTGAGAAGGAAGTCATCAATCTGGACGTTAAGCACTGTCACCTTCAGAGGTTGTGATACTTCATTCTGGTGCATCTAAGGGCCTAAAAGGGAAATCTCGTCTTCCTTCTGACAATGGAGTCATTCTCTTAGTCCGATAAGCTGTGGTCATATTGATTTACTTGATAAAGATGTCAAACCTCGGCATTGTGAGTTACCTTCTCCTCGAGACCAACCTACCGATGGTGTTGAGAGGCTTGATTTTTTTTGTGTAAACTGTTTCCATCAATGCTCTGCTATGGGCGCTCTCATCAAGTTCAGGTTCTGGAATAGATGCGAAAAGAGGCATATAAATCATCGGATTCTGTAGTGTAGACTCTCAGAAGCATTTTTTTTCTTGCGTCGGATCTATCTAGTGAAGACGACTTTTGTGAAGCATGTCAATCGACCCTCCTTGCAGTCGCATCCTCTCCTGTCGGGATTGTAGCATTCGCAGAATGTCTATTGGTTCATTGCGCATTAGGATCTTCATCAAATTTGTGAAATTAAGACCCTGTATGTGCACTAAAGGTCATTGTTCGGAGATCTCATAGATTGGGCTATCACCTTGGTGTTATTCGAGTCTTCATTTCTCTTCGTTCCTTCACACCTGTGCAATCCCGACTTCGTGAGGAATTCGATCGGAAGAATCTTTGGCAGTCTGAATATTACGTCTCTCTCTCCTCTCATCATTTTTTTATGGGTTCAGACTTAGTTTTTTGAAATGAATGGGACTTTCTGGGTCGTCGGGCATTCAAAGCTCTTGTTGCATTAGAGGAGAAATTTCGGTGTCGACCTCTCATTCATTTCCAATCTCGATTTGTTTTATGCACTAGTGTTCAGAGTCTTATCATTTAAACTGATGCAGTGATATTCCATGGGTCACTACAAACTTCGGATTGTGGTTCCTATGATGGATGTGAAATCTCAAGAGGTGGCAAGGATGAGACTTAGCCTCAAGTTTTTAGTGCACCATCAAGAACGAGATAAGTATCTTTTTGGTTATACTTTTGAAATCTAGGGTAAAAAATTCAGTCTGCTGAGTTGTGCAGGTCTGACTTCGTTTATTTGAATTGTGTATGTTAGTAAAGATCATTGGGATAAGATAAGATAATTGAATCTTATGTTGTGTTGTCTGGTCATCGAGTTTATGCAGATTAGATGATGATCCTTCACAATGTTTCAGTCCCGTGAAGATTTCAACTCCAATATTGTGTGATCAGTTGCAATCGAAGTCAAGAGTTTGCATTGAGAGCAGCAGCGGTTGACTCCATTGTAAAGGGCGGAGAGAGCAGATATTGTGATCGTTGATATCGATCCCTCAGTTTTTGTGTACATGATTCTGACTTTATTAAGATAAGCATTGCATGGTTGAACAATGTTCATGAATTGAGATATAGTTATTAATTCATGCTTTAACATTGAGAGAGTAAATCATGTATGCTTCTAGCAGTAGTATTTCTCTTCGAAATAGTTGAGTTATATGAACTATTAGTAATCTCTTCTTAATGTGCATTAGGATGGACCAAGAGATTGCTTTCAAGAGAAAAGAAAATGGAGACACTGCTTGCAGCCATGAGACTGAGTGAATGGCTGAAGACATCTCTTCGAAGAGGAAGAATTAACCTTCAGAGGGAGTTATATGGCTCGTTGAGAACAAGAGGTTGATGCAAGTGCTTGAAGATTCAAAGGGAGCCTACTGAACCTAAAGAAGATGATCGAAAGAGTACCTTTGGATGTTGTTTCAGTTGAGGTTTGCGATGATATCCTGATGCAGCAGGAAGTAGTCTTCAGTAGCATTGAGTACAGCCGACGTAGAGTATATTGCAGCTTGTGTGGCAGCTCGTGAAGCAGTGTGGCTTCGTAAGCTCCTTGCAAGATTGTTTGGACAATCAATGGGGCCTACTATCATTCATTGTGATAACCAGAGCTGTGTGAAGCTTTTTGTCAATCTTGTGTTTCATGACAGAACAAAGCATGTTGAGATCAAGTACCATTATATCAGAGATATGGTATTGAGGAAAGCTATATAGTTGAGGTGTATCAGCACTGATGAGAAGACGACAGACATTCTCACCAAGCCCCTCTCCAGGATAAAGTTTGTGTACTTTCGAGAAAAGCTTGGTATGGTGGAGAACGCAACCTTGACTGAGAAGGAGTCTTAGTATCAGTGATCCTCTTTAATGAGTTCTTCTCTTAGGAGAAGTTTGAGGTGAAATCCCTTGTTAATGCATTCTTTTCTACAAGAGAGGTTTGAGGTGAAAGCCCTTGTTCTACCCTCTGGGAGAGCCATGGTGGATGTCATGTGTGTGACTCCGTGACAACATCACGTGAGGGAGTCCGTGATGATTTTTTTTGTACTTGTGTTTCACCCTTTGGGAGAGCCATGGTGAAAGTCACGGTGAGGTGACAACATCACATTTAGTGATGAGCACTTGTACATACCATCTATGGAGGTAGCCATGATGGTTGATATCATGATGAGGTTATATCCGATATCACGATGAGGTGATATCTTATTTGCTTTCACGATGAGGTGATATGCTTTCACGATGAGGTAATAAGTTCCTTCTTGTCCACACATGGGTGCAGCCATGGTGGTTGATATCATGATGAGGTGATAAGCTCCTTTATCACGATGAGGTGATATGCTTTCACGATGAGGTAATAAGTTCCTTCTTGTCCACACATGGGTGCAACCATGGTGGTTGATATCATGATGAGGTGATATGCTATCACAATGAGGTGACATGTCTTATATAGCTGGAAGTAATTCTCCCTAGCTGAGAGGGAGTGTTGATGTTATAGCAGCTTCGGGCTCATACTTCCAACCACAAGTGAATATATAAATTCATGTAGCCTCTCGGCTATTCATTTATATGTAATAGCTCAATGTGAAGAGGCGCTTCACAAAAGGATTAATATTACTTTTCTTGGGCCGACCTCCTTGGAATTCACACCACTTATTGTATTGCTCTTCTTTATGGTGGCCGACCTATCTTATTATTGGTAAATTCTTTATGAGGCCGACCTACTTCAAGGGTCACCATATTTTGTATAAATACAAGGTCATGTTTGATCATTTGGGAATCAAGTTCATTCAACGTAATTCACACTTGAGCAGCAAAGCATCATCTTGCAGCAGCAGGCCGATTTCAAGGAGAAGCATACTCAATTGTATCTTTGCATCTAGGAGAGGTGCTATTATTCATTGTATCAAATTCGGCCATGAGCTGGGCCTGAGTTGTAAAGCAGATTTCTGCTCTTATTCCTTCATTATATGAGAGATATATTTGTTGGGTTTTTCCCCTCATGTTGGAGGGTTTTCCCAGGGTATCTTGTGTTGTTCATTGTCTCATGTGTTGCATTTTCTGATTGCTTTCATGTCTGATCTCTAAACATCAACAAGAGGCATTACAAGGATCATTTAATTCCTCATTTGTTTGAAAAGAAAACCAAGGAAATATTTGATGCTTTGTTTAGTCAACTTGGCATCAAATGGGTTCTCATATTTATGGCAAGCATTTTTTAAGGCATTTGTGCACTGGAGAACCTTCCTTCCTTTGAAAGATTGTGCGATGACTCTATCTAGGAGGAAATTCAGATGGAGGCAAAAGCCAAAAAGAAGGGTGGTGACATCTATTTAGCCCTCTATGGATAGATGAATGGAAATAAAGGAAAAAGGGAACGACAAGGGTAAGGGAAAGGATGAGGAAGGATCCTCATAGCCAGGAAGGGACATGAGTCATATCAAGTGCTTCAGTTGTCATAAGTTTGGTTATTATGCATCATTGTGTCCAAACAAGAAGAAGAACCAAGGGAAGCAGTAGCAAGAGGAAGTGGCAGTCTTTGTAGGAATTTAGGTGAGTGAATTTTCAGCTAAATTTGAGAAATATTTCTCAATGGTATCTTGTCTTTCTACCAACACGACTCCAAGGAATGCTTGGTTTGTGGTTAGTGGGGCTTTTAGGCATATGACATCAATTTAACAGTGTTTTACCAACTTAAGGAGACATAACTCTAGAGTTCAGGTTGAGCTTGTTAATGATATAAAGTAACTTGTAGCAGTTGGTACAATTTCCTTTCAGCTACAGTTAGATAACACTTTTGATGTTTGACGACGTGTTTTTTGTTCCTAGTCTCAAGAAGAATTTGCTTTCAGTTGCGGTTATGGAGGATAAGGGCTATTCAGTTGAATCCAAGGATCAACAAGTTCTTATTAGGCTAAAGGAATCTAGCCTAGTTACAACACAAGTTATAGGGGTTAGGGAAGGAAATCTATATAGGTTACAAGGTGAACCAACTCAAGCTTTAGTTCATAATAGTGACAATCTATGTGAGTTGTGGCACAAGAGGATGGATCATCTACATCATAGTGTGTTGCCTATCGTAAGGGAGATTCTCAAAGGTCTTCTAGAGTTCAATATTGAACAATAGGGAGTATGTAGAGGATGCACACTTGGAAAGCATGTCAAGGTCACTTTCCTAAGCAATGAGCACAGGTCTAAGGAGATTCTAGACATAGTGCATTTAGATGTGTGTGGATGAATGTCAGTAGAATCAATTGTGGGAAGCATGAATTATGTTTCCTTTATTGATGACTAGTCTCACAAGACGTGGATCTACTTCTTAAAGACCAAGGATGAGGTCTTTAGTAAGTTTTAGGAGTTTAAAGCTCTAGTTGAAAATTAAACATGGAAGAAGATCAAGGTCTTAAGATCGGACAATGGGGGAGAGTATACCTCTAAAGAGTTCTGTAACGACCCGATCCTTCGGTAAAATAATTTTTTTCCAATTTACATCCAAAGAGTAAATAAACGTGCTAACAAGTTATTGCAACATAATTTTTCTTTCTGTTATTGATAAAATATGAACAAGATATCATAATAGAATTACAATAAAGATTCCATGTCATTACAATAACTTCACAAATACAAGAATTGGTAAAATGTACCTTATCTAACTTAGCTCCAATCAGCTTTAGAACAAATAGTAGTAAGAAGGTCCAGGAATCCGCCTTTCAAATCTTGGTACTTTAGTAGCCTTCAGAGGAGGAGAAGCATCACTCGGGCGCTTTTCCGCCAACCATGGACTTATAATGCGGTCCCCCGCACATCTATCATCTATCATTTGATAGATGGCCCTCCCTTCAACGAAGAGATTGGTAGAGTAACCGATACTGTTAACCAATTGAGCATAGTGGTGTGTCCTACATAACTAGAACCTGTGCATTCGGCAGACTCTCGCTCTAGCATGTAATATGGGATCACGGTGAACTGACAGTGTAATCATCGCCCAATCTAAGAGGATGTAGGTACATTACACTACTTTGATCAAAGTGTTTCATACAACATTTCTACTGAGGGTCAATTGTCACATACACTATTCAGGGTCGATTTGACTTGGGGCTATTTTACACTACGCATAGGTCTTTGTCTTCTAATGGGTAATCCGTACCACAAATATCCTACATCATTTTGTACTACTAGAAATGAATCAACATAATCAAGTAATTCACATATCTCCTCCTATACTGGAAATCTTTATCCTAGGAGTGCTCAACTTACCTAAGTTAACCCAATAACTAAAGCTGAAGAATTTACTTGACTCCTGTCCTCATCTCAATCCTAGTATATCGTAGCTAATGAAAACAATACTCTCCATATATGGAGATCATACAATTTAATGCAGAATACAACTTAGAAAGCAACCATTCACTTCTTATGTACTAACGAAACATCCTACGTTCCAACATCACTAGTATAATTAGATACTTATGTTGTGCCTCGTATGATATTGTTGAATTCCTCAATCAAGTACTTCCTACTGGAATGAATCAGCATCGCAAGTACCTCTCGTATTCTCTCCTATATAGGAATGAATATTTCCTAGGAGTTTTTAGCTAGCTTTCTTGAGTTAAAACTAGTAACTTAGCTGGTTATATTGTATTTGAACCAAGCTCGTACCACAGTCCTAGTATTAATATATAAGGCAGCGTGTACTCTCCTTATATGGAGATCATACAAATAAAGCAAATGCATTGTCTACCTTTAAAGACAAATTAATACTTTTTTATACAATCATGCATCACTTATGCCTTATTTACTCCATGCAACTTTTGGACAGTCAATTGCAAGCATCATACAACAGTATAATATTTCGTTTGTCTAACATGACTTCTCAAAGATTGAAGATAAAAGAGCAGGATAATAACTTCATTGATCTAACATGACTTCGCAAAGATTAAAGATGCAATGAGAATAAAGTAATCATGCCTGGATTAAGCTTTCCTCAGGTGATGATGGTCTTTTCTTGCAGTAATCCAGATTACAAAGTTTCTCTGTTCTTTCTCACAGTAAAATACTCTTTCCAGAAATTGCTCTCACACAAACAATAGTCTCTCACAGATAATGGCTTTCTATAGAATTTCACTTCTCACAGCAATGGCTTTCTACAAAATTTCACTTCTCACAGCAATGACTTTCTACAGAATTTCACTTCTCACAGCAATGGCTTTCTACAGAAATTCACAGCAATGGCTTCCTATAGGATTTCACTTCTCACAGCAATGGCTTTCTACAGTATTTCACTCCTTACAGCAATGGCTTTCTACAGAATTTCACAGCAATGACAAAGGAGTTGCTCAAGAATCAAAACGAGTAAGAATGCGTGATAATGAGTATCAATGAATATGAATTCGTGTGAATTGGTAATTATTCGCAGCAGTTGAAAGCCTTTATATAGTGTCATGAAATGCAATGCATTTCCTTACGGGAATGCATGTAAACTGACAACACACACAGCCAGACTTATTCAAAGGCACTTGGCGGGTTTCCAAGCCCTCACTCAGCACTTTAGGAAGTGATTCAACTTACCTATGAGCCAACAAAATGAGAATTGTTCAACTGATTAGCAGAAATCGCCACTTACAGGGATATGGCACCACATGGTTAGTGACTCAAAAATCTGGAAAAGGTCAAGCTTAAACAATGAACACCTCATTCATATTCTTGATGCGTCGCCTATCCTTAGGCTGGTTGAAGAATTCGCCCAGGAGAATCGCTCCTCCCAGGTGCAGCATTTCCAACGCCGCCATCTTTCATATTTCATGGGAAAACTCAGGTTTTCCCCAAATATAAAAATCTGACTTTATAAAGTCAATAGTTATGAATCAAATATTTCTTTTAAAACTTTAGAGAAGTTCTTACTCATTTTCAATTTATTCAGTGATGAAAATAGGAGAAGTTGATTTCATTATACTTAGGAAACATTCGATTTCCAAATATGTGATGAGAAATGAATAAACAATGATTTCCATTTATAAAATTATATATATATTTATTAATATTATATATTTATATAATATTAAAGTTATAATAATTATATAAATACATATATATGTTATTACCTCTAGTAATATATATATATATATATATATATTTATGTTAATTATTTTTAACTTTAATAATTATATATTTATTATATAATATTAATATGTATATATATCAATAGGGAATAATAATATAATATTATTAATATCCTATATGTAATAGGTGGTGTATATACATATTCATACATGTACATATGTCCATATATATTTCGATATACACGTATGTGTATATAATATATATGTATATATATATACCCTGCCTAATTACTTGTATTCAAATACGATCCATTGTAATGAACTTAATACCATGAGACAGTTAATAGATAAACATCACTTATAAAAGGTACAAAAGAAGACATGACTGCTAATGCCAATCTATGACCATGGATGACTTATCTAACTCAACTGACTCAATTACTCACTCTATAGTGAAGTGTGTGTATGCTCAGATAGTTCACATTACCAGTTAGTCGACCAAGCCCCTCTCCCGAGTGATACCTCCCCTCCCCCTGGAGAATGAACCTTTTCTTGCAACCACTAGCACATACCTTTAGCAGCATCACATATATAAACAGCTTTAAGGTTAGAATAACTATACTTCATTAACCATCTATTCATATATGCAGTATTTCACCATGAATAACATCAACTGTGACAACATCAAATGAAACAACATCAAGTGATATAACATTCATATTGATAACAAGGTACATGCATCATTAATTCATCTCGAGAATTCACATCACATTCACTTTTACCGCATCTAGTAATAGTAAATAGTAACCTCACAATTTGGGATGTAACAAGTTCAAGGGTTTCTACAAGAAAGTAAGGATAAAGAGGTAGTTTCCAATTTCATACAACCAACAATAGAATGGGGTTGTAGAGTGGAAAAATCAATCCATAATAGGGGCTGCTAAGGCCATGATTCATGACCTGGACTTTCTAATGTTTATTTGGGAAGAAGCATGTCTTACAATAGTGTATATCTAGAATTGGAGGACAAGGCAACATAAGAGGCATTTAGTGGAGTGAAGCTAGAAGTAAGCCATTTCCGCATCTTTGGATGTCCAGTTTATATCCATATACCTACAGAGAAGAGGTCTAAGTTGGAACCTTCTACTAGGAAGAGTTTATTTGTGGTTTACAGTGAGACTTTAAAGGTCTATTGTGTCTTCATGCCAGAGTAGAGAAAAGTAGTATTCAGTAGGGGTGTAAAGTTTAAGGAAGACTTTGCATCTAGGAAGACTCGTGAGATCTTTTATAGTGATAGAGGATGAGGAGCAAGAAGCTTCAAAGTTTGAGCTTGGGTCTTCAAAGACTAGAGTAGCTTCCAGTTCAAGACATCAGCCTTTAGGTGAGGAGGGAGAGACTTCAATCTCTTACAGTTCTGTCAAAAGACCTCAATGGTTAAATAGACAGTGAGCGATGCTCAAGAGAATGTTGAGGCTCCTAGGAGCACATTTAGGGAGAGCAGGCCTCTGAAGAAGTTTCCTAACTACATACTATTGATGAGCAACATCACAGAGCCTTCCAATTTTCAGGAAGAAGTAGATCAGCAGGTAGCCAATGGATTGGTATAGAATTCCTTCTTCACTAAGAGGGAGTGTTGAGGTTTTAGCTCAAATAGAGAGTTCAAGTGGTTCAAGTTATTCTATTTTGCATTTCATTTTTGGTGTAAAAAGTGAAAGTCCTTTATTTAGTTCAATAAGTCTAATCAAGTGTAGATATGATTTACACTTATCTTCCATCTCATCCTTATAAGTGATAAGAATTTTTTAAAGTAAAGCTGATTTTTATAGGAAGACTAATTTTTTTAGCTAAATTAGTATAAAGATAGTAGCAAGATAGAAAGATTGTAACATACCGATCACAGTGAATTTCTGTGCAGCTGTGAGTATCATCATTTGTGGAGGTTATTTTTTAAGTTTTTCAAAGAAATGAAAGACTGATTTAAAATTTTTAAGGTGTAATTATCTATGTTTGCTTCTGCATTTGAAGTTTTCAATTATTGTGTGATTGATTCAATGTTTTCTAGCATTAGAAAATTAGTCACCTGGTTTTGAAATATTCTTCAGTTTCGACTATCTTAAGAGTTTTTGATGACCCTGAGTTCCCATTGACTACTTGACTCCCCTCCAACCTTGAACTGTAGTGATGAATTTCTCTCCTTGGCAGTTTCAAGTAGTGCCTGGAATCCCTTTCATGTCCTCAAATCTTACACTTGGTCACAAAAATCATTACTTGGTCAAATAATCTATCATGATCCATTTTGGATCTGATAAAGAACCCAATTTTTTAACTTGCAAGTACAAACTTCTTCTTGGAATGCAAGGTGCTATCATTGAGTTCTTCATCAGCTCCTTTGAGCTTCTTCCTGAAGGCCAGAATAGAGAGAATTTATCCATGCCCTAGCTAGAGCTCTTACCAGCTCACCTGCTTCAACAAGACCTGAGATATTGGCCACATCTCCATAGTCAGTCTTCTGAACAATACTTCTGCCACCGTATTTTGAATGTTCACAATCACCCCACCTGAAGGGCTGCCAACCACACCACATGAAGTGTCACCTTGGACCTCTGCCTCATTGGAATTAAGATCAAAATTTGAAGAGAGGGAGGTGCTGGTGATTGATGTACTGACATCTCTCCAGAGGCCTGAGCTTGAGGACCCTGGCCTTGACCCAACAACATCTCAATCCCACTCACTGAATCTTTAGATTGAATGGCAACTGTTTCAATTGAGATTGATTTCCTTTAAACTTCTAATTTCCAAATAGTTTAGATGTGAACTCAAAGCACCTTGTATCTCGACGTTAACAGAAATTTTGATAACACTTTGCAGGCATATGTTGGCCATGTGAAATTTGCATGTGACAGTAAGCTATCTAATGACTTTGGAATACCAACTTTAATCTACTATTAATAGGAAATCAAATTGCTTAAAGAGAATTTTCTAAGTGTTGAAAAAACAATAAAGGTGAATTTTTAATTTGGAGATTTGTTGGAGTGGAAAAATGAAAATCTGTATCCCATGGCCTACTTGATTCTGCTGAGAAAGAGCAATAACAGGTTGTAATGAAAACAATAAATTGCCAAATTTACTACAATTACGGCATGATTATGAAGAATTATTATACTAACATTGAACAGAGTGAAATCAAACAATTCTATTCCTTAAAGTTAAAAACTTAAAACTGTCAAAGACAAACACCAGTTGCCAAATATTATGGATTATCTGCAGAAAGTAACTAGTAGATAGAGCTATGGAGTATACATATAGATTCACAGGTGAAAATTAAAATACTAACAGTTCAAATTATTTTCCAGGCCTATGTCGAAATTAGATTCAAGATAATTCATGCTATTTATTGGAGACAAAAGAATGCAGAAAAGACTAAAATAGCACAAGTCCCTCTGATCTTGCGAGTGTGTAAGACCAAGAGATGACTGTCAGTTTCTTCTATTGTATCATTTTGATACCTTAGGCAATACAAACTTCATTTTGCAACCAATTCATGCATGATGCAACTGCCATAATGGTGCCACACCTTGTTGCACTTTCCCTATAGACATCCTTTTTCTCACCATGCATTCTTCAGTGTGTCAAGGTATGTGTGTGTCATGTGAACACCCTAGAGAAAGGTATACACACGCACCAAGCAAATTTGCAGTTCTACACTTTATGCAACACAAAACATGCTGATCTCTGAGTTACACAAGGTAGTGTACTTCCAACTTTTCAGCCTGTCTAACACTGTTTCAAACCATGAGACACTGCATACACTTTCCTCCTGACTGCACAAACCAAGCTCTTGTCAACACTAAAGTTAATTCCTTAAACACCTTTCTCAATTTGCAGCTTCAGATGCGAACTACATAACACAGTCAAGAATCAAGTGCCTAGTGAAAAAGAGTTGATCCTGCCACCACACACACAAACCAGCAACTGGTATGACAGCACACAGAAATATAATGCAGGTAAAACAGTTAATCACTATTTTTAATTTTATTATCATCATTCAAAAACATCCAATACTCATGGTTCAGGCATACAGCCCAGTTAAATAGGATTACAACTATTCAGAATTTTTTCTGAGTTACTACAGATTGGCAGGCTAAGACTCCGCTTCTATCCATCTTCACCTACGACTTACCCTGAGTGCATCTCTCCCACAACTGCTACCTATTGTTGATGTTATTTACAGTGTCGGGCCTCTACATCCAGCCACAAATTATAAAGCAATAAATTAAATATAGCCTTATCGGCTATTTAATTTATTGGAGACGTTATTAGTGAAGAGGCGCTTCACTTGGAGAATAAATAAATATTAATTATGGGCCGACCTCTCCTTGATAATCGTGCCATTTCATAAGAGACGTATTTCTTGGTGGCCGACTTTGCACCATGAAGGGGTGCGACCTCTCCACATATTTGTAAATATAAGAGATCCTTTCATTCATGTTGACAATCAAGTTCATTTAGTATAATTCACATTCATAGAAGTTTGCGCCTGAGCAGCAGATCGTCATTTTTCTACAGCAGATCGATTTCAAGGAGAAACATATTCATTTGTATTTGCATCTAGAAGAGGTGCGATTATTCATTGTATCAAAATTGGCATTGTATTGTGCCCGAGTTGTAAGCAGATTTCTGCTCTTATCACTTCAATATATAAGAGATATATTTGCTGGGTTTTTCTCCCTCAAGTTGGAGGGTTTTCCCAGGGTATCTTGTTGTGTTCATTGTCTTATGTGCTGCATTTCCGATTATTAAATATCTAATCATAAAAACTAACATGGTATCAGAGCGGGTATAAGAAAGATCTTGATCAGATTTATTCAAACAGCGCTACTCGCCACTCTTATTCTCATCTTTGATTGCATCTATCTTATTGTCAAGATGGTGAACAAGCTCAAGATCGAAGGTAGACTTGAGGGTGCATCAAACTTCACATCTTGGAAGTTTAGAGTCATGCTTGCCTTGGAAGAAAATGAGATTGCTGAGTTCGTGGAGGACGAAGTTCCTGAACCTTCTGACGAAAATGAGAAGCCTCAATGGAAGAAGAATTGCACCAAGGCGAAAAAGATTTTGGTTGATTCGATGAAGGACCACCTTGTGCCAATTATCTCCAAGTTGAAGACAGCAAGAGAAATGTTCAAAACTCTGGAAGAAATATATGAGTTCAATAACACAAGCAGAGCTCTTGCCTTGAAGCAACAACTTCATCATGTCAAGATGGCCAAAGGAGATTCTGTCATGTCCTTCTTCATGAAGACCACTGAGTTGAGAGATCGGCTCTCTACCATTGGGCATATGGTTGATGATAAGGATTTGGCTATGTTGGCTTTTAATGGTCTACCTAAATCTTGGGAACCATATATCCAAGGTATTTAGTGCGAGATCAAAGCTACCTAAGTTTGATCGTTTGAGGGCAGATTGCATTCAAGAGGAATCGAGGTTAGCAACAAGAGGCAATGGGCAAAGTTCTACCAATGAGGAGATTCATGTACTTACCGCTCAATCTTCTAAGAAGAAAGGAAGAGAAGGAAAGAAAATCTACTTCAAGAGGAATAAAGATAGAAGATCTGATGGTGCTCCTCCATATAAGAAGAAGAAGGATCTCTCCCACCTACAGTGCTTCAGATGTGACAAGTTTGGTCACTATGCAAAGGATTGCCCCACTAGACCAAAACATACTTCATTTGCAGATGTGGGTGAGATCTCTCCTCAAAAGGATTTAAGGAAATTTCTATTCTATTCTGCCTTATCAAGCAATGTTCCAACAGACAGCAACACTTGGTTGATTGATAGTGGCGCCTCTCGTCACATTACTGGATTCAGAGAACATCTTTCAGATTTGGTGATGAGAGATTCAAGTGTTCAAGTCATAATTGGAGATGATGCATGTTATTCTGTGAAAGGTGTTTGGACCTCCACTGTTCACTTAGATTCTGGCATCTCCTTGCAATTGAGTGATGTACTATTTGTACCAGGCATCAAGAGGAACCTTGTCTCTATTTCAGCCTTGGAAGATAAGGGATATCAAGTTGCATTCTTCGAAGGTAAAGTTCTTGCATGGCCAAAGAACTCTAGCATCAAGTCAGCCCAAGTGATTGGTGTTTGGCAAGAATGTCTCTATAGACTCTGCACTCGTCCACTACAAGCCTTGTTGCATGATACATCAAGTTCATGTGAGCTTTGGCATAGAAGACTTGCTCACATTCACTTCCGAGCGCTTCCAACCATAGAGAAGATGGTCACCGACATTCCTAAACTCAACCAGGAGCATGAAGGTACTTGCCGAGGATGCGCATTGGGTAAGAATACTAAAAGACCCTTTCATAGTAGTGAAAGTAGATCTAAATGCATTCTAGATCTTGTTCATTCTGATTTGTGTGGTCCAATGTCTGTTACTTCTTTGAGTGGTTTCTTGTATTATGTAATTTTCATTGATGACTACTCTAGAAAGACTTGGATTTATTTCTTAAAGACTAAAGAATCTGAGGAAGTACTTGAGAGATTCAAGGAATTTAAAGCTCAAGTAGAAAATTGGTCCGGGAAGAGGATCAAAGTATTGAGATTTGACACTGGAGGAGAATACATCTCTGGAAGCTTTCATAACTTTTGTATTGAAGCAAGAATTAAGAGGGAGTTTTGTGTTCCCTACAATCCACAACAAAACGGTGTAGCAGAAAGGAAGAACAAATCTATTGTAGAAGCAGCTAAGGCCATGATTCATGATCAGGATCTACAAATCTTCCTTTGGTCCGAAGCTTCTAGGACAGTCATGTATGTTCTGAATTGAAGCCCTCATCGTATCTTGGAGAACATGACTCCTGAAGAAGCTTTCATAGGTGTGAAGCTTGAGTCAACCATTTGAGAATATTTGGTTGTCCTGTGTATGTTCATGTCCCTAAAGATAAAAGGACAAAGTTGGAACCATCTGGCAAGAAGGGAATATTTGTGGGCTACAGTGAGTCTCCAAAAGCCTACAAGATTTACATTCCAGGTCAGAAACTGATCGAGATTAGCAGGGATGTTACATTTGAAGAAGATGTTGCATTCAGGAGATCTAAAGGCTCTCACACAAAAATAGACAATGAAGACCAAGAGTCTCCTCAGGACATGGAAGTTGACCATAATCCTGAGATTCAGAGGGAGGCTACTAATTCTAAAGAAGATGATGATCCATTTGAGCCTATGGAACCTATTGATGGGCCTACAAACATTGTTATTGGTCGGAAGAGACTCTATGGGCTAGGAAAACAATGCAGGAGGCAGAGAAGTTTGCAACCCCTAGAGGAACATTTAGACAAAGCAAAAGACCTCAGAAGTTTTCAAGCTATGTTGCATTGATGAGTCAAATGATTGAATCTGAGCCTTCCAGTGTTGAGGAAGCTTCAAGTCAGCAAGTATTTAAAGATGCCATGGTTGAAGAGTATCAATCTATCCTCAAGAACGATGTTTGGGACATTGTACCTAGACCAGAAGGCAAATCTATTGTATCTTCTAAGTGGATTTTCAAGATCAAGCATGCGGCTGATGGAAGCATTGAGAAGTACAAGGCTAGATTTGTGGCTAGGGGGTTCTCTCAGAAAGAGGGAATAGACTATGAAGAAACACTTGCTCCAGTTGCTCGTTATACCTCCATTAGGACTATCATTGCCATTGCAGCAGCTAAAGGATGGAAGTTACACCAGATGGACGTGAAGACAACATTTCTAAATGGTGTAATTGAAGAAGAGGTATACATTGAGCAACCTAATGGCTTTGAAGTTCATGGGAAGGAGTCTCATGTTTGCAGATTGAAGAAGGCTTTGTATGGCCTTAAGCAGGCTCCTCGTGCTTGGTATGAGAGGATTGATCGATACCTTCTGAGCTTGGGCTTCTCCAAGAATGATGTTGATTCAAATCTATACTTCAAGGTAATTGATGGTGAAGCATTGATCTTGGTTCTCTATGTTGATGATCTATTTCTTACTGGAGAAGAACACCTCATTATCAAATGCAAGAAAGAGTTGGCTTCTAAATTTGAAATGAAGGATCTTAAGTACATGCATTACTTCCTTGGTTTAGAAGTATGGCAGAGGCCCAATGAGACCATTCTAAGTCAAGGGAAGTATACAATAGACATCTTGAAGAGATTTGGTATGATGGATTGTAAATCCATGTCTACACCTATGGAAACCAATTTTTCAGAAGTTAAAAGAGGCTGCAGCTAGTTCAAATCTTGTGGATCCTACTATGTATAGGCAGTTGATTGGATCGTTGATATATCTAGTCAATACTAGACTAGATATTTTCTATGCAGTGAGTGCACTTAGTCGGTTCATGTGTGAACCAAGGTAAATACATCTAGTTGCAGCGAAGCATATCCTGAGATACTTGCGTGGCACAGTTGGATATGGCTTGAGATATTCTTCTGGTGTGGACTTGAAGCTACATGGTTATACTAATTCTGATTGGGCAGGTTGTGTTGCTGATCGGAAGAGCACCTTTGGATGTTGTTTCAGTTTGGGTTTTGCAATGATCTCTTGGTGTGGCAGGAAGCAGTCTTCAGTAGCACTAAGCACCGCAGAGGCCGAGTACATTGCAGCATGTGTGGCAGTTCAAGAAGTAGTGTGGCTTCGGAAGCTCTTTGCAGGAT
Source organism: Sequoiadendron giganteum (assembly GCA_007115665.2). Taxonomy (NCBI): domain Eukaryota; kingdom Viridiplantae; phylum Streptophyta; class Pinopsida; order Cupressales; family Cupressaceae; genus Sequoiadendron; species Sequoiadendron giganteum. Next base: position 370,179,089 of record CM021104.1, read on the forward strand.
TGTTTGGACAATCATTGGAGCCGATTGTCATTCATTGTGATAATCAAAGTTGTGTGAAGCTTTTTGTCAATCCAGTGTTTCATGACATAACCAAACATGTTGAGATCAAATACTATTATATCAGAGATATGGTATTGAGGAAAGCAATTCAATTGAGATACATTAGCACTGATGAGCAGACAACATACATTCTCACCAAGCCTCTCTCCAGAGTAAAGTTTGTGTACTTCTGAGACAAGCTTGTTATTGTGGAGAATGAAGCCCTAGCTGAGAGGGAGACTCAGCTTTAGTGATCTTCTATGATTTGCTTTAATGCATTTCTCTTTGTGAGAGAGATTTGAGGTGCAAGCCCTTGTTTCCACCCTCTGGGAGTAGCCATGGTGGATGTCATGTGTGTGACTCCATGACAACATCACATGAGAGAGTCCGTGATGACTTTCTTGTACTTGTGCTTTTCACCCTCTGGGAGTAGCCATGGTGAACGTCATGATGAGATGATGACATCACGTTGAGTGATTCTGTGATGGGTACTTGTGCACATAGCCATGATGGTTGATATCACGATGAGGTGATATGCTCTTTTTTCCACAATTGGGAATAGCCAAGGTGGTTGACATCACGATGAGGTGATATGACTTGTACAGCTAGAAGTATTCCTCCCTAGCTGAGAGGGAGTGTTGATGTTATTTACAGCGTCGGGCCTCTACATCCAGCCACGAATTTTAAAGCAATAAATTAAATATAGCCTTATCGGCTATTTAATTTATTGGAGATGTTATTAGTGAAGAGGCGCTTCACTTGGAGAATAAATAAATATTAATTATGGGCCGACCTCTCCTTGATAATCGCGCCACTTGATAAGAGACGTATTTCTTGGTGGCCAACTTTGCACCATGAAGGGGTGCGACCTCTCCACATATTTGTATATATATGAGATCCTTTCATTCATGTTGACAATCAAGTTCATTCATTATAATTCGCATTCATAGAAGTTCGTGCCTGAGCAGCAGATCGCCATTTTTCTACAGCAAATCGATTTCAAGGAGAAACATATTCATTTGTATTTGCATCTAGAAGAGGTGCGATTATTCATTGTATCAAAATCGGCATTGTGTTGTGCCTGAGTTGCAAGCAGATTTCTGCTCTTATTACTTCAATATATAAGAGATATATTTGCTGGGTTTTTCTCCCTCAAGTTGGAGGGTTTTCCTAGGGTATCTTGTTGTGTTCATTGTCTTATGTGCTGCATTTCTGATTATTGAATATCTGATCATAAAAACTAACACCTATATCTTTTAATACATGAGTCTATCTTATTATATACTTTTTTGTGAACCAGGTGCCTCCCTTTACAAAGTAATGAACCACAGCCATAAAAGGCTCGACCATAATCAAGGGTGGCAAATTAATAGGCAGCAGTCAATGAATAATAAGGAAGGACATGCCTGCCTGCAGTTTAATGGTAGCTGCCATCATAAAAGAATCCATGCCAGCATATGAATAACCTTTGCTCTGACTTTCCATGCCCATAGGTAACAACCTCAGCCGCCAGCCAAAATAAGCTTGCTGAAAAATAGGCTAAGTAACTGCCAGCTACTGCTCCACCCATGTCCCAATGATTGGTGGGTCCCAGCTCAGAAATTTATCAGTAGCAGTGTTTAAAATGTCCAAGAAGATATGGTGGGTCCCAGCAAAGCCAGCAATCCCATAAACTCTTAATTTTCTGCCTACGTGGGTCTCAGCATAGAACTCGAGTGCCAGCAGGAGGAAATAAATAGAAACCCAGTCAAAATACAGAACAAAAGGTGTAGGTCCCAGCCAAGACAGTTGAACAGAAAATAAGGAGACTAAAGGAAATTTAGGTTCTTTGGTCCTCACGCCCAGCAAAGACTACATCCTCAGCCGTGGGCCCCACACAAGACCACAAAAATGATCATACAGAAAATAAAACCCTGCAAACAAAAAGTTAGAATAAAAATAAAATTTGATCAACCAATATGTGGCCGATAAGAGCATAGTGTAGTGGTCAAATCACAACATTGTTGTGGTGACCACCAACATTCAAACCCCTGTTGGGCTGCTGAACTCACAGGGCATGTGCCTTTGCTGGGTAGTCATGCTTGCAGGCTGTGTGCCTATGCTGAGCCATTATGCTGACAGGTTTGAATGTGGTGATAACGTCTTGGGGACTGAGGCTCCCTAGTAGTGATCTTGGAGATAAAGCCATTGGGAAGAGATCACCCCAAAGTGATCTCTCTATCGGATTATGCTAAAAAGTAAAAACTCAAGTTTACCAAAATAAAAAATATATATTTGGGCATGCAGGACTGTGAGAGCGCTGGATGCTCCTGCATCACTTCATTATGCAAAGGAGATGCAAATCAGTTGATTGAAACATGGATTCATTCTTCCCTTGTGAATAAGCTGTGCTTTATCTTGGCATCATCTATTTTGCAAATAAAATTAAATACAAGCATCCTATGAACATCTTACAGATGGTTTTGAATTCAAAACAAACAGAAAAGAATAAGCTATGCAAATCGAACATTCCAATCACTTTAAGGACTAAATTATATTCTAAATGACTCTAATGATCAGTCCCATGTTTTTCTAAACTAAGAAGCAGCCTGAAATTTGAATTTGGGCATGTTGATCACAATAGCATATTTGAACACTAGCAGTCAATTTACTTTTTAAAGTTCTCATCAACTGGCTAGTGTAGTTAATTGTTTCATCCTCTAAATAGACTGTTTCCATCTACAGAGTTTCTTTTGTGAAACCTACAACAAAAGTTGTTGGGGAATAAAAATAGCTCATACATCTTTGTCAGGGTGCTTACCTTTGAATGTTTTCTGCGATCCATGACTGAATCCTGCTCTCTGAGATAAGCTGTGTGATGATAGCCGTAGGCTGTGATAAGAGACTCAATTATGTTTTGATACATGTTTACAGTCTGTCATGGAATTGTGATAACCCAGATTTCTTCACAAAGAGAGTATAGACAGTCAAACAAAGATTACACAGAAAATTACTGATCTAGAATTCTGATCCAAACAGTACGAGTTGGAAATTACAAACATCAACATTGCTGCAACTTTAATTTTGCAATAGAAATTGCTGATATACAATCAATTCTGAGATACAGTGACCTTGCAGAATAATTACATTCAAACTGATGTAATTATCTCAATTCTCATCTAGGGTTTATAAATATCACTCAAATCTGGTAAAATATCAGTAAACACTTACAGTCTGCAGACCTCTGCTGGGCCTATTGATGAACTCGCCCAGATTCCCTGTGTGATTAGCTAGGGTTATCTGATTATTTCTGTTCTACATCCTATAGATGGCCTGTAGCAACCTGGACATTGCTGATCTGCACCTTATATTGAAACAATCTGAGTAATTACTTCGCAATGGATGGTGCTGGTAGGTGGATGGCATGATCTGGTTTATGATAGTGCTGTATGTGTCTTGCAAAGAATGGCACTGGTAGGTAAATAGTGCGATCTACTTGCAATGGGGCTCCACGTATTGAAATCTGGCTTATGCTTCTTCTACAGGGAAAGTGAGGGCATTGATGTGATCTCTACTCTTTGCGACTTCACAGATCGGGAAAACTCCTTGCTCCCAGGTGCTTTGTCACCAACCTGGCAGCACTGGATACTCTCTTTCAGAAGTAAGGTGGATGATCATTCATAAACCCTCTGGTCCCTCTCCAATTCTGGTGCACCTCTTGAACAGTAACCTGTAACTACCTGGACAGACCTGAAATATTCCACTGATCAGCACACTGCATTTCCTATGTAGAAATTGCCAAGGAAGGAGGATAGGGTTTGGCGTTCTAACCTCAGGGTTTCATAGTTAAGGGTTTTCATCGTCAATTGTGAAAGCTTGGATTTGAACCAAGAATGTTAAATTAGGAAAATCAGATACCCAAATGAAGAATGGAAACTTACTTTTATACCTACCTGGGATTGGGCCCATAGGACCTATTTTGGCACCCAGTTTGAAATTTAAAATTTAATTTATATTATTTATATTTGAATATTTGTTAATGTATATATGTTTGTGGTTAAAAAGTAAAACACTTATTTATTTATTTATATTAAGGGCTCTGGGGTCGGCTAGGCAAGAAGGGACAAGACAAGCTGCTTCCCTGAGCACTAACACGACCCACTACACATTTGGGTGCAATTAGACTGTCTTCACAGTGTTCCAATGAGCAAGGAGCTACAAAGCAATTGAGAGCTGTAGGAAAACTCAAAGATGATGAAATCCAAATTATCTTCTTGACTTTATAAACCATTTTGATAATCTCAATGCTTTGCCTGCAACAGCAGGCAGGATCATGATTGCCTTGCTAATCTTTATTCCCCTCCCAAAGTTTGAAGTGACAATCCTATAAGGCAGATGGTTAACTGATAAATAAAAAAAATTGAAGTTCATTACCATGGGGGCCAGGGGTTAGAGACAATTTGTCCCATACTAATCAACTTTCAAGGGCTTTCTAAATGCCCAAAATGATTAACCAAGGGATCCTTATTAACCAAGTGCATAGCTTGATTATAATTCTTCAGTAGATTCACTAGGCAGTTGGCATCTTTATTCTGGTGGCTCAAGTAGATAGAAATGAAATTGAAGAGTTGAAGAACCTCCTTGATGATGCTCTTGAGATGCCACTTAACCATGCTTGTGGACTTTGAAGCCCTACTAAATTAAGTTAGAGTTGTTAGATTCTTCTCCCACAGATACAGGTATCCGCATATGATATATGGATAAGATACACTAAGATATGGCCTGAATGCCATATGCGGATGCATTTGAATATGGGCCCATATTTGGGGCTTAGCTGATATGTGTGGATATGGTTACAGGCCAATTGGAGCCTTATCTAGTTCAATGTTATTTAGAATAAATTAAAAAACTGCAAAAACATTAACGTTAAAAAGCTGTTCTTATAAAATATTAAAAAAACATGAAAAAGAAGTGTTATGAAATAAATATAAGAACAAATTCTCTCTCTCTCTCTCTCTCTCTCCCCCTCTCTCTCTTACGCACACACACACTCATTTGCAAGATATGTTCTATGTCCTTTATTGTATAAAATTAGTTTTTATGAATTCCTTCTTGTGTGTTATGTGCCATTTAGTGCCTAAAATTATATATAGTACCATTTCTGTTGTATTCTTAGCTATGTTGGAAGTGATAACTAGCTTTTGATTATGCTTTTCATCTTCACCATACACAAGCACTAGAATATCTCTTAGATATTGAATAAGATGCATCAATTTTTTCCATAGTTCTTAAAATGGTTAGATCTACTCCCTTTATTATTAGGGCTGACATTAATTTTGTCACTCGTCTCGCTTGAAGTTGCTGTCTTTGATCTTTTTAATGATTGTTCATTAGCAAGGATGTAAAACATACTTCATGCTAGTAAACTTGTTTCAGCAGATTTCAATTGAGGACACCGACATATAACTGTTATGAAGCTCATTAATGAACCTTTTGTTATTTGTAATTTATTTGCACTATATTTTATAAAAAGACATAATTGTTGTTTTTAGGGGGGGCTATTGTTACTTTAAGATTCTTATAGGACAACAAAATTACTTTTCATGAACTGCAGGCAAGCTCTGTAGTTGAGATAATTTCTCTTCACGTCTTTGTTTGAGATTGTTTCTTTTTTAGCCCTCTTATTTTTATTTTTCTGTTGTGGTTGGAATTTTATTAGGACTTTCATCTTTTTCAATGATAGAATGATTTGTTACGTAAATTCACACTATTATAAGATATAACATCCATGCCTTGTAATAATAATAATATTGATAATCCACATGCACAAGTAGTAATTGAAGATGTAACTTTAAAAGTTGTACTGGAAAATGTATGTGTAGGAGCAGCTTGAGCACTAGGATGCATTTGAGAAACTTGGTTGCATGTTAGAAAGTATTTTGGATCTTTTGTGACATGCTTTAAATGGACAGCTTATTAGCACTTTATGCATGCAGTGCTGCGTAATGATCATAAGAATATCACAGCAAAAATAGAGCAAAACCTTCACATCCTTCTTTCAGGTGGTCTTGGTCAGGATCATCAAACACTACCACAGAAAAGATCAGGTACCAGTATAATGCACATTTTAAAATGTTGTGATCATATAGCATTTGGAACAGACTTGATTTAATAGTATTAAAAATTGTCAGGACTATTTCTGAAGTGCATAAATGTTGAGGCTCAGAACTAGGTAGTTTCTGCATTCTTTTGGAGATTATGGAACTGGTACACTGCTTTAGGGAATGTTCTGATGTTTGATATTCACAGCTGAAGGGGAAGAGTTAGGGCTCCAAATTTCATCTGGGTCGAGCAGTATCAGCTCCATCTCTTTGCCTGCTGCTTCAGAAGTTTCATCCATGGATGAAGATGCAATTCCAAAATTTCCATTTGCTGTTGTTGATGAATTATTTGATGGATCTCCAGCAGCATTAGATGGACTTCAACTAGGAGACCAGATTCTGAAATTTGGTATGGTGGAGGGTGGTGACAATTTAGTTCCAAGGCTTGCAAGGGAAGGTCAAACCAACCAAGGCCGTGCAATTCCTGTAATAGTTATGAGGCGAGGAGTTAAAGTGCATCTAAATGTGACACCACGTGTTTGGTCAGGTCGAGGACTTCTTGGGTATGTTGATATTTTGCTTTAACTTTTGTTTGACTGGGTGTGTGCATATAAAAAAAGTTTTTAAAAGGAAGAACTACTAGTTTGTGTGTGCTTAATTACTATGACTTAACAGGTTAGTTCAGATCCCTTGAACTGTTCTGCAGTTTCTTCTTTTGTCTTGTGATGATTTAATAGATCCTTAAGTTATCCTTGCATGTTTGCTAAAAATCTAGTCTTGGTCATGCTGTGAATAACTCCACTGGAATAGTAGAATGCATTCTCTTCAAATTTTACATGATGTTGTAGATATCTAAACCAGGTACAATGCATGGGATGCTATTATTCTATCCCTGAAATAAAAAAAATAGCTTTTTTTTATTGTTTATATACTTCTGGATCTGGGGTTTCATAATTCAGACTCAAATCATGCTTCCATATACCATAGTGGTCATTGTTTGAGACTTATTCTTGGTATTTTTTATCCATTCTTGGTGTGCCTGGGCTTTTCGTTTTACACCCTTGCCTTTCTCATGTATATCCTTATAAAGGAGCATGACTAAAATCTGCCCTTGCTTGTTTGGTCCTGCAGTCAAGTCTTCTTTTTTGGCTAAGCTAAAAGAATTATAATTATTCATGCAAGATTGTGTTTTCAAACTTATGATGCTGTATAAGTTGACCAAACCTTGATTGAATATTCATGTTCTGAATCTGTGAATACTTAAGCGAAGAGAGGGCAGATTATTATTTTTTTCTATTGAATCTCTGTGGCTGAAGTCAGAAAGTGTTTGATTTACAAAAGAATTGTTCAGCTTAATCGGATTCTTACCTCTTATATAATATTTGCACAGAAGAAATGTTTCCAATTGCAATTCCCCCTTATTTTTATGCCTTTTATCAGGCAGGAACTTAGGTAAAAGAAAATTCTTAATCCTGTAATTGGCTTTCATGGTTTCTAAATTCTAAGATTTATGCCTCAATGTGGATCAATACCCTGTCAACTGGTCTGGAGGATTTCCAGAAGCTCTTTTATGCCTTGCTAGATACATTGCCAAGCATATCATGGCACAAAATTGGAGTGATGCTCCATAAGAATCTTACAACTATTGTCTTTGAGGGTAGGAACCAGTTCTATAGGAGGTTCCCAATGATTCTGAAATAACCCAATGGACAATGGAGTGGTAGGTAAACTGCTGTCTTTTTTAGAGTTATACTAATTTATGCCGAGGGCTGGGAACTTCTTAAGAACGCGATCCTGCCAGGAGACCTATTTAGGTTCAAAACTTGGACGGCATTTCCTTCTTTACTACTTTATTTGCTTTATTCCTTTAAAATAAAACTTTAGCCTTTTGTATGGATTTATTTATTTAATTGGATTTTCCTGAAACATAATTATACTTTATTCTGCTAATGTCCTCCCAGAATAAGATAATTCTTCGTGTAATCCAATGGACAATGGAGTGGTAGGTAAACCACCGTCTTTTTTAGAGTTATACATAATTTATGCTGAGGGCCGGGAACTTCTTAAGAATGTGATCCTGCCGGGAGACCTATTTAGGTTCAAAACTTGGAATGCATTTCCTTCTTTACTACTTTATTTGCTTTATTCCTGTAAAACAAAATTTTAGCTTTTTGTATGGCTTTATTTATTTAATTTGATTTTCCTGAAACATAATTATACTTTATTCTGCTAATGTCCTCCTAGAATAAGATAATTCTTCATTCACATTCAAGTTTCAACATTCTCTTATTTCAAGAGTTCTTGTTATGAATTGTATTAGGATCATCACATTTTTAGTGCTGTTGCATAGTGAATGATTACTGTGTTTTATGGGCTAATGGCCTTCCCTCTCCCTTGCCTTCCCCACTCATCCCTACACCATCTTTCTCCCTCTGCCCCTCTCCCACTTTTTCTCTGTTTCCTGGGTTGCTTATACAGCTGAGGAGGTCTTGTAGGTTGTTTGCTGATCTTTGAGGTATTTTGTGGTCGCTGCATTCCATATTCTTGCCTTATTGTATCTATTTCTATTAAGTAGTTGCTATCTCTGCTCATTCAGGATCTGATTTTTTGATATATGCTATCTATTTCTATTAAGTAGTTGCTATCTCTGCCCATTCTTGTCAAGGATCCTTACCTAACTTCCCAAAACAGAGAATGACATATTCACCTCCATCCTTCCTTTCCCTCCCTCACCCTTGATTGTTCCTATTTTTCTTACTTGAATTTTTTATATGAGTTGAAATGGAAAAACATAGAGGAACATGGTGTGTTATAGATGCGCTTCTTTGGAAAAAGGATACTTTTATGTATTACATTCTTTGTTGCATATAGACAACCAGAGAGGTTTTCTTTTACCTATAAAGCATCATAAGAGTTCTTATCAAGGCAAGCATATTCTAAATCATTTATTTTGTCTTAAAGTTGATGTTGTAGTATGCCAAATGTTAAATCTAGAACTATCGATTTCGTTGTCTTATTAAACATGAACTTGTGGTTCATAGAATGAAATAGTGGTTTCTCATTTAGTGTCTCTCTTTCACAAGTGCATAATAGTTTTTGGTATAATGGTATCTGATTAGAGGATTTTCTAACAGGTGCCATCTTCAAAGTTTATGACCATGGGGAACCACCTAATATTATCTTGTGAAGTATTCTCCTTGCATATGTGATATAGATGATTGATTGATCTGTCACAGCATATAAAAACATGAGTAAGTTGCTGTTTAATGCAACCAATTAGATTTTCAAGTGTTTAAATATTCACACGAGTTTACAAGGATTCAGTGTTGTTGTTCAAGCATTTTGGCTTGTGTGCATTTGAGGGCTTCAAATTTGACATTTTATAGCATTTTCATGAAGTGCAGTATGCTCTTATGTAAATATGTAATTTCTTCATTTTTAACTTGTGTTCTGGTAAGAAAAAAAATGGTAAATTTCCTAAAATATGGAGATGGAATGAATGTGTTGCAGTGTGTGGCTTTTTTGACAAAATGTTTGTTGTTGTAAGTATATAGATGATGTATAGGATTCAAAAAATGGTGGTGTTTGTAGAAGCAAAGATAAAAATAGTAAGAAACAATTATGTATGTAGTCCATTGGGTGTGAATAAAAGCTGGAAAGTCAAGAAAAATTAGATTGTAGCTACTAGTTTACAACACAAAAAGCTTGCACATGTACTTTTTGTTAATGGTGGTCAATGCCCTATGGGCAGTTAGTATGTAATCTTAAGAATTTTTGCCTAAGCTAAATTATCATCTGAAGTATTTTGCAATATGCGAATAGGTGTTTTCACATTTGTTAGCTTCGAGTCGTTGTTAAAGAGAAACTGTTGTTTTATAGTTGGTTTTAAAGAGTTTTGCAGTATGTTATATAATGATTGGAAACAATCAAGAAAAATCTTTGAAAAAACTGAAGGATAAGCTTTTGATTACATAACCTATGTTGGAATACTGATTTGAGCATCAAATTTTGGAGATGTTCTATCAAGCCATTATACAACGAACTAATTCCTGTCTATTGAGAAGGTTCTAAAAATAAACTTATTCAATGAAATTGCACTAAATTTTTCAGGAACCTCTCAGATGTAAATTGTATCAGTAACAGTGATCAAAATTATGATATGTTTCAACTCCCTTTGAGGTTGCGTAAAGTCTAGGTTCACAAATCCTGTCAGTTTGAACAGGCTCCGCTATATTGAAAGAAGGCCAGGTCAGGTTTGTATTTTATTATTAGCATTTTGTATGGCAGCTTTCTTCCAACGAATGTGCCTTTATTTAGAAGGCCCACGCTTAATGAATTGGACAAGCAGCTAAAGTAACGAGTATGGAAGGTGTTATGAGAGTTCAAGAAAGCATTGTACACGTGGGACAGTAGACATTATTCAGAATTCTTCAAAATGGTGATTTGTTTGGAGAAGAAACTTCCGTCACGATTGCTTTAATATAACATACTTCTCACATGCAAGATCATTGAAGGTGGAATAGCCGTAATTGATTAAAATCAGAACTTCCATAAACAGTGGACTGGTAACCCATCACACATGATGCTAACATTGCTGTTATTAAATGAATAAATATTGTTGAGGCATGGTCAATGTCAGTCACTTGGCGAGGACTTACAAGAATGTCCCATACTATTATACGTGAATATCAGTTGTATCTAATCATAAAATTAATAGGCTTTAATATGGGAGAGAAATATTGGAAAAGAAAGCAATAGTGACTTTCATTGATGAATGGAGGGCAATCAACCAGGTTAATAGGAAGGAAAAACAAACGAGTTCCAAAAGACAAGGTTTCCAGGATTTTGGTTGATGAATGATACCCGGCCTCACAAAGCAAGTGAAGTTAACCAAAAAGGTTTTTGTCAATCGTACTTGGAATAAAAATAAATGCATAAATGAAATCAAGAGAAGTAAAACCATAATCTAAACTAGATAGCAAACTAGCTATCTACTAATTATTTTTCTTTTAGTCTCTAGAATTAAGATGTACTAGGAATGTTCTAGAATGTTATTTATATTTAATATATTTATTTATGAACACCATTAAGATGTTTTTTAGTCTAGGAATGTTGTACACAATCTAGGTTTATAATTTGTATAAATGAAACAAATTCTAGAAAGGGAATGCATTATTCTCTCCTTAGTATGAGATATGATGATAGTTCTTTTGGCTCTTAAAGTCATTTGGCTATTTCCAAAAATGATGGCTTATGAAGAAGTTTTACCTTTGTTGACAAATATTTAATTAGAAGTTCCCTAGAGGGGGCTACACTAGGGTAATTTCTTACTATTTCTAGCTCTCTTAACACCATCAGTAGGAAAAGGTCTCATGGCTCGTTATCAAGCTTATCTAGTAGGCCTATATAGTGTCATAGATCTAACGATTTACATGGTAATGCAACCATTCAACTTTCAGTATGAGAAGTAATTCTCTAGAGCATTTGGTTTCACTTCTTTAAGGGATCCTCACCTATTTGATCTTCATTGTTCTCTATTTTATTGGTTTTATTCTTTCTAATCGCTTTTTCCTTCTTTAAGTTTACTTTGTGTATTTCTTGGGGTGTACCTTTGTATTCCGCATTTCTTCTTTATGTTACACCTTTTGCAATCCTATAGGGCATTTTTGGCCTTTTGTGGATGTTAAAATATGAATGAATTCAAATACAATAGTATTAAACATTAAACAAATGACAACAAAATTGATGAATAAGTAGGGGAAAGTAGAACATCTCATAAATCTTGGAGTAGATATATAATGGCTACCAATTTGGATGGGAGACTTGATTTATATGCATTTAACCATTATCAAGACTTATGATCTATTATGTAATTTTGATCAATACAATTCCATTCCAAGTGCAAATTACCAAACACTTAACTATGTCTAATACATAATAATTTAAATGTTGAGCATTGCATTCATAAGCATTGTTTGCACAATACACAAAACACAATTGTTTGTATACAAAATTTACAAATGACAAAATTTTGTTAACAATTCTCCCAAGCTTTAAAGCATTTGAATTGTTCTATAGAACAAGTATGGTGGAATATAATCAATCCTTCTCAATAGTGTCACCACTTCTTACCCCCTTTTATGGTAGCACATTTAAGGTCTTGTGAAACCCCATAAAAACCAATAGGACTTACCAAAACTCCAAATTGTACCCCATGAGCTTTTGTTCCTAGTTAAGGATCCAATTCCACCACAAAATTGAGAGGGAGAAAACATGCTATGACACCTCAAAGTGCAAGTCCATTCCAACCAATGCTTAGTCCAATCCTTGAACAACAAACTTCTATTTAGACACTCTTTATGTGAGGATATTTGGCTAAAGATCACAAATCTATGCCTTATGTTCATAAGTAGTGTTAATTAGCATTTTTTACATGCACAACTACTTATGTTAGCCAATAAAAATTTAGCCAATGTTTGTGATCCATGTAAGGATTTTTTTGTAATTGATTGCATCCACTATAGACTAAATGTTGTTTGTTGGACCTTGTCTCTTCCCAAGAAAATGCTAGATTACCTTTACAATTTTGCATATTGGGTGTTGCTCAAATCCATCCAACATGGCAATAGGGCAAAAGATTGGATAATTGAGAATGGGCTAATAGTTGTCATAGACATGTTTTTTTTTGCTTTTTCTTTTGTACGACATGCCTAAATTTTGTAATAGAAGACTTACATTATAGTACAACTTATACTAAGAAATAGTGCACAAGAGCTAGTCATTGACACATAAGATGTGTAATATTTGAATAATATTATTGACAAGCTAAGGACCAAAATAGACTCAAACTAGTTTGAGTCAAAATAGATGGTTTTGCACTTTGAAACAAAAATAATAGCTTAATTATAAAATAATCTTATTGCTTGTATGTATAGTATATTCATAAGGTGCCCTTACTAGATCCTAAACATAAGATTTCAACTATACAATCATTTTCTCTATACATTAATAACTCATCCTTAGCTAGTGTTCCCATTCCTAATTTTAGTGGGCATTCTTTATTGTTTGGTTGAGGGGTCTCCCCCAAGTCTACCTACAATTTGACTAAACTTGTGCATTCAGTCTCTTGAGAAGTGCTCTAGATCCTCTATTTTCTCCAATGTGCTTCCACAACTCATATCGAGTTTCTTTCAATATCAATTGGGTTTGTTGTTGTCCTCTAATTAGTCAGATGTCTTGGATCTAATTCAACCACTAGGATCCATTATATGAATGCAATATTCATTTAGCCCAAAATTCGAGGAATAACTATGGGAGATCAATAGCTATTGGACACTTTGTTGTTGATTACCCCCACTCTCACTATAGGATAGTGGGTTTAGCTACTTTGTGCCAAAATGTCCTCAAACACTTAATTGTTGGTGATTTATCTAGGTTTGAGGATTTAAGGTCTCCTGAAGGCTTCCTTGGATCTTGATGGGGCCTTGAAAACCTGTTTGTGTGGTGGATCTGTTTGTGGTTGATGTTGATTTGTCATTTTCTTTATTTCTTGTTACAAAGTCTTTTCTTGGCCTATTTGGTTACTCCTTTTGAGCCCAAAATTCTTGGGGTTTGTAATGGTGGAACCCTTGTTCCTACCTTGTATTCAATCTTTGATGCTTGATGAACTCAATAAAGTGTAAAATATCTCAAATGAAGGAGCTAGACTTCACCACAAATGTGTTGATTTTCTTGGTGTGTAGAGCTACCAATTTGTAAGTAGGAGAGTGAGTGGTCTTGATTATGGACCTTAAAAGGATATCATATCTATGAATCAAATTATGTTGCCTTGTTGCAAACTATGTGAGGATTCATGCTAATGCACAGTTTGTGGATATTGCCCAACACATGAATTCTTTAGGTAGTCTTTCTTCCTTTGTGGGAGGAGACTTTAGTTGAGGTGATAGTAGAGGACTCCCTCCTCTCTCCTCGATCAAAGGAACTTGAAAATTGAAGATTTAATGTAACTAGGTTTTAAGAGCCCATCAAAACCTATTTATCCTTAATAAAAAACTATAGTTAAGGTTTAAACGTTCAAGGCCAAATAGATGATTAAGTGCAAAAGTGATAAGACATTGTATTATAATAGTATAAAACAAATTACAAGTGAGATGAAAGAAATGTGTAATACATGGTGAACTTAAGGAGGTGTGGAAAGCACAAAGAATGATACGAAAATATGGTGTGTAAAACGAATATATAAAATAAACATTGAAATTAAAATATAAAAGGCGAGAGTAATAGTGATAAGGATGCTCATAACACTAATGTAGTAGTCATGATTTGTGCTCAATCCATTATGTTGGGGTTATTAAAACTCACAAGTGCAACAACCTAATTAGCAAGACCAAAAGCATTCCACAAGAGAAAAATAATGTAAATAAATGCTATATTGTTGGGAAATAAAAGGAGACATTATATTACAATACAATGAGACAATCTTTTGCTATAAAGGCAAGGATAAAACCTTAGAGCTATCTCAAATTATGACAAGTGTTTAAATCCTATGTCATGAGATTATAAATCCTCAATAAGCTTAACTTACTAGGTGTGAATAGGTCCTAAAGTGGAACTAACTAGATAATATACCTAGTTCACACCAACAAATTAATATTTGTTGGAGAGCTTTTGAAATAGACTACTAGTTTTTTTCAATGTAAGTTTTAGATCACACTTAGTGATCCATAATTAGGATGAGAAAGAAAATGACATAGATTACAAATAAGTCTAACTAAATATTTGGTGAAGGCAAGTGGAGTGGAAGAGCACAAGAAATGAGATGGATCATTGAGTATGATTTGAAAAGTAGATGTAAAAAACTAGCATAGTTCATTCTAGAAGCCCTACAACAAAACAATAATGATGTTATTAATAATGATAATGATGAGCGTGAAGATAATGATGGAACCTAAAATAAGTTTTAATCTAGATAGACAAAGATATTGAAAGGGCGGGGAGGAGGATGTTAGGGATGGAAGAGGATAAATATCAAGTTAAACAAGAGGCTCTCTAATTTAAAAAATTAAAGAATGTAAGAGGAAAAATGTGAAAGTAAGAAATAAGAGAGGTGAAGATAAGTAAAGATGGTCAAGAGAGGGTGTTTTGGTTGTCTCAAAGTATTTAACATTAGTTGTCAAAAAAACCTCAAGCCCCAATTGTCATCTTGGTAGAGGTTATGCACTTGTTTTCTAATTTCTACTACCTCCTCCAACTTTCTCTTAAAGTAGTTTCTTCTTTAACTAGGACGTGAGCGATCTCTAAGCAAATATGGTGTTTGGTGTAGGATGAATATTCAATGAGGGTAGATTTACCAATGTGCTTATGATTAATGTCAACACTATGTTCTTTGATCCTTGTGCAATGGATCAAATTTGTTCCCCCAATGTAATGTGTTCCACAAGAGCATCTAGTATTATAGACCATTGAGTTATGAAAAGAAACCTAGGGAGTCTTTGGTGGAAGGCATAAGACTCATTATAGTATGTGGTTTGGAGGAACATTGGAGGATTTTTTTGGTAGAATTTTGGAAATCTTGTTAGTTATGCCTTCAACATAGATAAGGGTAGTGATATGGATATTGGGAAGGTAGTCATCATTCTCATAAGGATTACTTCATGCTTTGACATGTTTAATTACTCTAGAAATGTGTTTATTCTTATATCCATTCATTTTAAACTTTGGGTTATATTAGAAATTTATTGATCAAAATGTTCATCATAGATTTTGAAGGCTCTAGAAGCTAAAGTTAATAAGATGCCTACTTTTTGGGTACTATGGTGATGGGAAGACATGTGAAGCTAAAGGTCAACGTGCATGGGTTTTCCATCAAGTTTTCAAAGAATAAGAATGTAAAAGAAATGGAGTTTGTTACCATGTTCCAAATCCTTAGTGAACTTAATGTTCTTTATAATATTACCTAAATGGGAATGAAAATCATCTAATTCATCTTGAGACCACATTGCCAACAAAGGTCATATCATTTACATAACAATTCCACCAATATCAATATGAGAGGAATTGAGGGTTGCATCTTCCGCATGCTCCAAGAAGAGATTAGCTATTATATTAGAAAGGGAAGATAACATGGACACACCTTTTGACTATTCATATATAACTCCTTGGAAAGTGAAGAAAGTTGATTTTAAGCACAACTCTATTAGGGATGATTTCTCATCATCAATCTCACATTTAGGAATCTCAATAACCAAATCAATGAGAACTTTAGTATAGAGGGATATTATGTCAATGCTAACAAGGATATTGTCTTCATTCAATCTTTGATGCTTGATGAACTCAATAAAATGTAAAATATTTCAAATGAAGAAGCTACACTTCCCCACCAATGCAGTGATTTTCTTGGTGAATAAAACTACCAATTTTTAAGTAGGAGACTAAGTAATGTTGATTAGAAACCTTAAAAAGATCATATTTATGAATTTTAAGAGGTTCCACAGATTTTGGAAGTGATCTCCTTATTGAAAAATTAAGTGATAGTTTTTTCACTTCTTATATGATTATAGACATTGAAGTGTAGTCCAAGATTTTGTAATTCTTGTTATTATTTAGATGGTCTAACATTTAGAAATACAGTCACACTTAATACCCTTCGTTCATGTTAATATCTTAAAGGTAGCTAATTCATCTTGAAAATGTTACACTTAGAAAACTTGGCACGTCTTAGAGATGATCACTAAATAGTGTTAACCTAGGTGTGGTAATTGGGCTGATGGCAAAGACAAATGTCGATAGGGGAGAAGAGAGATTGACTATAAGTTTGTTTTCTCAATCTAAGATTCTTTTAGGGCATAAACCTATTGTTCAAAATGGTAGAGATCTGATTGGGAACCAAATTCATTTTAATCTTGGAAGAAAATGAGACGTGTGGATAGAGATCAAACTAAGGAAGGAGTTGGAGACCTGGGTTGGCCAGTAATCACAATCAACATAGACATTTGAAATAGAAAATTGAGAAATATCACAAGTATGTGAGAATACATCCTAAGTAGTTGTAACGATAGAAATTATATTATAAAATGGCGTTGGCCGAGGGAACGTACTCTGAGCATTGTGGAAGACAATATGGGTTTATTTCATGTAAAATGGAAATGGATTTTTTTATGGGTCTACAAATGTCTTATAGTATATGAGACTACCTCGTACTCCATGCAAGCATCTAACTATGCTACAAATGAGGTGTACATATCTTGCCCTCTACAAAATTTGTACGTGTGACCTCTCTTTCAAGAGTACAAGTTCTCCACCATTAGGCTAACTCAAAAGTACATATTTCATCTTGATATCTATGAAATATCAAAAAAGTATGGACCATTCATGTCCAAGGGTTTTTTCTTATATCTAGAGAAGAAAAGTGTATACCTCCTCATTTGAAATAAGAAGAGATCAAACTGAAAATAAGAGTCACTTAGAAAAAAGAAGAGATTGACTTGAACAAGGAAAATTGAAAGTCTAGCCTGCTATACTAAAATCTTATCATTCCATGACCTCTGTTCCATAATCTGAGGCTTCAATAGTTGCTCTGTAAAATAATTGAACCTTTCAAATGAGAAAAAGAAAATCAATTGACAACCTTTTTTTGAATAGTAGAGAAGTCCCTCCATGATTCATTGGGATCCATCCTCATTTTATCTTTGGCTTCTATTTGTAAGCTCTTTGCTTTCATTTTTCTCCCTTTACACTTTACTAACTATTCACAACTTTAGTTTGTTTGTTTTCCATCAAAAAAATGGTAATGTTTGAAGATGTTAAATTGTCCTGCTCTTAAAGACCATGGACCATAGATCTATCCTTTGGATAGAACTACCTTACGACCTTGCCTTCTTTGATCAAACATATTTTCTTGGCTTCTTAAGCCAACCCTTTTAGATATTATGATTGTTACACATTGTCTTGCATCCTAAAGAATTCAAATTGAGATACGATATTGCATTTAAACATAATCCCTCGGCCATTGGTGATCATAAAAAAGTTTCATTAGATCATATTACAAATCATTATCTACTCTTGCATCAACATCACATTATTGCACCAATGTTCATATTAGCAACTACTAGATTGCCATCTATCTACCTTGAGTCCACTTGGAATGTATTCCCATCTTGTTCATTGACAATAAGGGCTTGATTACTATCAAGGAAGTTGAAAGGATTTCCCTTTGTCTACAACAAGATCCTAATAGTATTTATTGTAATGCTCAACAATTACTAAGAACATTAATGAGTAAAAACATGGTAATTTTTTTTTTTTGTGTTACAATTGTCATAATAGAGTGCAATGCAAGTTCACCCACACACATTGTCATTATTCATGACAATAAAAACACAAGGTTGAGAAGTATAATCAACTCAATCCACTTGAAGGTCGTAAAAATATCTAATTTGATGCACTTCAATCCAACATAATACACAAAAGCACAAGTAGAAAAATTTAACTGTCATTATGTCAAAATATATTGATGACTCAAAACGTGGGAGCTATGGTATCACCTAAAAGGAAATCTAGGTGCAAAAACAACTTCCAAACACGATCTAAGCAAGAGAGGGTTGCAAAAAACTTTGTTTCAAATCTTTAACTATTATAGTTTAGATGCACATTTATTAATATATTTTCAGATTTAAATACATAAACCACAAATGAATATTTTACGTGGGAAAACCCTTTCAAGAAAAAACCCACACACCAAAGCACAGTTCAATTGTATTACAGTAAAAAAGTATTACAATACAAATTCTAGAGTCTATGCTCTTGTAGGTGTTACTACATTGTGATACAAAGTCTAGAGTGAATATGACAACATAACGAAATCTCAAAAAATTACCATCCTTTTCTTCCAATGCTCTAAGGCATTAACACATTTATTACACTCATACATGGGTGCCCTAGATTGCCATGTGTCATTCCCACTGTGTCTACATGCATGTAAACTAAAACTGATAACATGCACAAGTCCCAAGTGATTCAAAAAGCAACTAACTCAACATGCAACCACATGCAAGGTGTGCAACTCCCAAAAAGAAATTAACCTCACATGCAAGGCATCCCCATAGAGAAAATATTGCTCCACTGTCAAAATAAAACTTATCTTTGACTCCTAGTCATTCCTAGTGATAATTTAGTCTTTATTTAGAAACAAATGTTCTTTGTGAGCATGAGTTGACTCCTCGAAACAATGCCACATGGCATCAAGGCACACTTCCTTGAAGAAAACACAATGCATAATACTACATTGAGTGCCTAGGTGACAAGTGTCACACTCCATTGCTTCATTTTCTCCAAAGAAGGAATGTGCCCACAAGCGGGCCCCACCAAGTGCTAACTTCCAAAGTAGAATGCTACATGTCACCATGACGCACATTTAAGAGGTATAAACATTTTCCCCTTACCAAAGGAGCGCCTATGTGACAAGTGTCACATTCTCACACTTTGCACATTGCATGTAGGAAGCCAACTAACCGTTGGGTCCCACAAAGTGCCTTAGCAACTTGGAAACTTATTTTTTTGTATTTAATAAATTGAATCAACAACAAAGGGAAAATAAATTTATTTCAGCATGGGACTCTCTAAGGTTGAGACACCTTAATCCCAACATTCTCCCACTTGTTGAAGACCTTACAAGAGTCTTTGTATCACACTTAGGCCACACGGCCCATTGAACCGACACATCATTTGAACTTCTTTGTGCTCAGTAATGCATTTGCAACATTCACCAAAGTGTCTACCTTTTCCAATTTCCAATTTCCATCTTCCACCATATCACGAAAAAATGAAACTACACAACAATGTGCTTTGTTCTAGCATGAAAAGTAGGATTCTTTGCTAAACAAATAGCACTCTGACTGTCACAATAGGTAGTAATCTATTCTACGTCAAAACCAATATCTAAACATAGTCTCTTAAGCCAAACAACTTCTTTGCAAGCATGAATAGCTATCATGTACTCTACTTTTGTAGTGGAAAAAGCGACTATAGCTTGTCTCTTACTCATCCAACTTATAGCACCACCAAACATCGTGAAAATATATCCACTGCTAGATCTTCTATTGTCAATGTTACCTACCCAGTTAGAATCCACATATCCACAAATTCTCACTAAATGCTAAGATCTAGTAGGATAACTATGAAAACATGAGGCATGCTCGGAAGTACCTTGCAAATATCTGAACACTCTCTTCATTTCATCCTAGTACACCTGTCTAGGATTAGCCATAAACTGACTAAGGACTCCCACTACTTGGGAAATTTCTAGCCTGGTACAAACCATAACATACATCAAGCTGTCAACAACACTCACATATTGTACCTTGGTCATGTCCTCCATCTTAGTAGGAGATTTTGGATAATCCTCCGCAGAAAGCTTTGTCCCCTGCATTACAAGAACAACCTACTGTCTGCAATTTGTCATGCTAAATCTCTCCAACACAGAGTTCACATACTTGCTCTGGCTAAGCCAAAGCTTTTTGTTAGCTATATCTCTTCTAATCTCCATCCCTAGAATATACCTCAATGTACCTAGATCCTTCATCTCAAACTGTGTTGACACTTGAGACTTCAAATTTGAAATCATACTCTTACTATTCCTAATAAACAACATATCATCCACATACAAGACTATGATGAGAATGTGACCATTGTCAATCTTGTAATAGACACAATGATTAGATTTGGATCTTAGAAATCCCAAAGACAACACATAGGTATGAAACTTTTGGTAACATTCTAGGAGATTGCTTCAAACCATACAAAGATTTCAACTTGCATACTTACTAGGTTATCTTTACCTTTCTCAACGAAATGCAAAATTAGGGTATTTGGAGACATAGGATCACTATCCTCAATTTTTTGAACAATGTCAACCTCAAAGATCATTAAATGACAACCTATCCAATATAGAGGGGAGCTACTAGGAATTTTTCACTTATAAAAATAACAAGATCTAAATTAAACATAGGTGGTCAGGAAGACTAGATAACTATCGATTCACTTCACATGATAATTTCATTAATCCACTTCCAAATAATATAGTTTTTTATATATCTTTTTAGCAAAATTGAAGTTTTGTTAACATATATGATAGATGTGAAATTTTCTCCTAGCATAGTGGAATAAATGTATCTAGGGGATGCTCAATGGTCAATACTTAGCAAGGTCATGAAGGAACCTCCCAAGATAGCTTTATAGGTGTCCATAATTTAAAGATAAAATTTGTACTTGAGTAGTTTATTAGTAACTACATATCATTAGGACTATTTATCCTCAATATGTTATATCCCTATTTGATTTTAGGAAAATGTGTCTCATTCTACCTTGGAGGACAAGATTTAAGCTAATCTATTATGTTATTTTTATCCATGGTAGAGTTATATTTGATTGAAGTTCTATGAGCTTTGAAATAGTGATATTTTTAGCTTTTGAACTTAATTTGTTTTAGATATGGTAGCAACCAGAACACTACTCTTGCGTTGGCCCATTGTGATGAAGTGTATAACTAAAGCAGAGATTCACAATATGTTATAGTTGCTAGTAAATTATTTTCTTGATTTTTTCATGTTTTTATGTAAAGGATTATTGTATGAAACTAAATAAATTTAAAATAATAAAAATCCCCAATTCTAGAAAATATTTTGAAACTCCTTACCCACAAAAATTTAGAACAACTAATAGGAAAAATGTCCATTAATCATATCATGTAAAAAAATGTTAATAACTAAGCATGAGTAAACCCCGAGATGAAACACCTAACCAAGCAAGGTAATAGTTTATCCAATAAAATATCCCTAATATGTCATGCCAACTCTTAGTCACACTTGCAAGTTGTCCCTAGTTCTGATCGACCTTCAAACTACCACACCTAGATTTGGTTTTCCCTTCTTCTCTTCTTCCAACTGTAGTCGACCTCTTTGTATCTCATTTTTCTATTTTTATGACTCATCATCTACCTAAAAGCACATTTTAAGGAAGTTATGGGTCTTCCTTCTACCCTACACACCAAAATTTATCCTTGACCCATGATTTTTCCTACAAAAAAGGGTCGTTAGGCCCTCTTAATGACATGAATGCTCTTGCCCATTTACTTACACCTTTCTCATTCATTTTAAGTTGTATCCCAACCATGAGAGGAATAAATAGTTCCATTAATGGCCTCTCCTCCTCTATTGGGTCTTTGGAAAAAAATGACATGACCTGTCTTATTTTCTTTCATATATATACATTTTTATTTTTATATTATATGTTTCTTTTATTTTTATTTCTAGTGTTATTTTTAAATGTTAATGCATAGGGATATACACAAGTTTGTGTTGGTTAACAAACTCATTATTATAGTGAAGAAATGAAAGAAGCGGAAGTGGGAGAGAGAGAAGCAAGAAGTACAGGTTTAAATTTCAAATGCAATGGATTTGCAAATAGAAGCAGGTTGACTGATGGTTGTGTTGTTGAAAAAATATTGAATGGTAATTTTCCTATTAATGATGGCCTAGTGGTGGGCCTTGTAAGAGATATTTTGGTTGATTGAAAAGTTTTGTTAGTGAAGGTAGATGCTTTGGTACCACTGGTCCTAAGAGGTACGCCATCTGATAGTATTCTCAAGGAAAATGGCATGGGTTTGTGTATTAAAGGTCAAAAAGATGTTGATGTGTTTGTTGAGTTTCCTTATTCAAAGCTCTCCTCTCGATGGTCAGGCCTTTTTAGGTCTAAACCAAAGGGTAAAATCTCTTCCCCTCTAGTCCAAGTTTCCTCGATATCGGACTCAGGTGAGTACATTATTTCTATTCTGGATTGTCTTGTTGAAAATGTGTTTCTCTTATGGAGTTTTTGTTAGTTGGGAAGTTCTTGGGCCCAAGGCCAAAAATTGATGTGGTTTAGGCATGGGCTATCAAGAAATGACACACTAAAGGGCAAGTGGATATTGCAGACATGGCCAAAGGTTTCTTCTCTTTCTCCTTATCCTATGAGGACATGGGGAACATCCTATCAAAAAGCCCTTGGATTATTGGTAAATCAACGTTAGCTTTGAAGAAATGGGAGTTGGGTTTGGATGTCTCTAGTTTCTCATTCAATACGACCCATGTTTGGGTCAGATTACTCAGCCTCTCAATGGAATATTTGGATGAAGAAGTTTTCAAAGGCATATCTAGCAGCTTTGGTCAACTAGTTATGATTGATGAGATTACTATCACTAGGAGACATCTAGTTTTTATAAGAATTTGTATCAATATGGAGCAATCATCAAATTTTTCAGTTAAGATAAAAAATAGGTGAGTGGAAGCAAATGGTGGAGTTTGAAACTTTAACTTTTGCATGTTTTCATTGCAAAAAGGCTCACCACTTGTCTAAAAATTGCTCAAGCAAGCTCCAAAGGACCAAATCTAAGGTTTGGAAGGCTAAGGAGGGGAAGGTTGCAGATACAACTCCCAAAAGAAATTATGAATAAGGATTTGGTGCAGATACCTCTAGTTATGGAGATCCCCTCTCCTAGTCAGAATGAGAAACTTAGGAACTTGGTTCCTTCTCCTTTATCCAGAGCTTTGTTTGTGGAAGAAATTCTCATCCCCACTTTGGAGACTGAGTCTCAATGTGCTTCTTCGGGTTCAAACTTTGGTATGGAGAAGAGTTTTTTTGTGTCCTCGGGGGAGGGGAATGGTGTTTCTTCTCCTTTAAGGGATATGGATGTAGGTTAGTATGGTGTGACCTAGTATTCTCATTCTTTTGAAGATAAAGAGTCTATTCCAAGGAAAGATGGTTTGGTTTCCTTGGGGAAGGAACCTTTTATTGTAGTGAAAGGTAGGAATAAGAAAAGACCTCACTCCTGATGAGGCTAATTTTTAGCTAGTTTCTTGTTGTTTAGTACATAATTTTAGAAATTTCTAGATACTCATTTCATACATATTCTTGAAATTTACTATCTTTTTATGATCATCATGCAACTTGAACTTGGTTTTAGTATATGGAAATATGATTATGGTATGTTAATATTTGCATGGTTAAAATGTGTGAATATGTATGGGATGGAGTGTATGTCTATGTTTAAATTATGGTTATTAGTATTGTGTATATGTTTCGGTGAACTAACTCTTTGTAGCCAAGAAAATAGAGCAAGCATAATATAGCCCGCAACAACTAAGGGGTGCAATCCGCAACCAAATGAGTTTCAGACAGTGATGCAAGGGAAGTTCCAAAATAAGAACACAACAGTTGCAGATTGGAGGCATTTATTTATCAAGATGATTGTGAGTCACCATGTCATTTAATAAGACTACTAAAGGAGAAGAAACCTACTATGATTGGGAATCCAATGTGACTATTTCCATAGTCCATGTTTCGGTTTTATCGTTGCAACAAAGTTGCAGTCCTAATCAACTTATTTTACCTTTTTAGTTATGTTTTTAATTATATTTTAGACTTTGTCACACTCTATTTTATAGGAGAGTGGTGAGTTGCATTTAGATTTCCATTTTGAGTCCTTGTTTCAATAAGACCCCCCCACACCTATGTATATATGATTCAGTGGTCGAGGAGAATAACAAGCATAATAGATATAGCAGATAGATATGTTTATATAGTTTTATTGTTACACAACAATACTCTTGTTTCCAATTATGTTTTTATGAATATGATATCCCTAAAAATTCTTATTAGATTGTGAAATCTTGAGTTATGCAATGAAAAGGTTTTCAGTTATTGTTATGGTTAATTGATTTGAGGAGCTAGATTTGAGTTTATCTTGAGGAGATAGTCACTTGAGCAAGGGCCACTCAAGGCAATTGTTCTCCACTTTAATTTTTATACATTTTTTTTTTGTTACACTAGTTACCTTCATTATTGCATTGTCTTAATCAAATTCTTCATGTTGTGAATGCGAATGAAATCATGAATAAGATCTTGTCTTGTATTTGATACTTTGCTTGTCTCAATGCATTATCCTCCAGAGTGATTCAAAATTATCAACATTAGTTAGTTACACAGTTTTGTTTAGATAGTGAACTAGTCACAGTCTTTAGCTATAAGTACCTGGAGCAATAGTTCCAGATTCAATTCTTTTTATTGTTAGGCTATTTATGTTTTTTCCACATGTGTAAACACCTATACTAGGATGATATAGGTAGTGTAGATTTTTTGAATGTACATACAATGCCAACATCATCACAAGCTTATGTTAGCCTTGGTTGATAATTAAATGGAGTCTTACAAAGGTTTAGTGGGATGTTTAGTTAGGTACCCCCTTTAAATTGTGTGGATATCACCAAGTTTATTGAACATTAATTGAGCCCTACATTTTGGCGTCATTTTTAGGGATGGTGCTACATTCAAAGTTTCATCTATGTTTCAAGATTTCTTAGTTTAAGTATTTTTTTTCCAACATTAGGACAATTAGGTTTTATTCCAACAATACCAGAATTTTTTACTAAAATTGTGTAGGAGCCGTTGATACACAAAGTCACACCTATTGTATGTGGAGGAAACAAGACACCTTGGGAAGATTTCTCCCATCACACAAATCTAAAGAAGATATTGATGATCATAGTGATCAGAGCGAGGGTATTCCTGAAGAAGAACTTTCCCTTTCACCAACATACACTGTAAATATAGAGGAGACTTTCCAAACCATGGTTGATGTAGTGGTGGAGGACCCACCAAAATATTTAACTTTTGAATTCCCCATTTCCAACCAAGAGAGGGCAACTACATTGAAGAATATACCTCCTTCAACTTTTCCAGTATTCTATGGTTTGGTTACTAAGGATATAGATAACTTCTTGTTTGAGTTTGATGTCTTGTGTAGAAGTTATGATTACATAACAGATGCACAAAGGGTCAAACTATTTCTGAAAACCTTGAAGGATCTTGTCTTAAGATGGTTTATGGGTTTGGGAAGAGATTCTATTCCAAATTCAGACAATATGAAGAAAAAAGTTCTTGGAGAATTACCAAGACTATTGTAGAGGAATTAACAGAAGAAGAGATGACATTTTGAGGATGTCTCAAAAAGAAGATGGACCATTGGATGACTATGTAGAAAGGTTCCAATTCTACTTAAAGAAGAATCCACAAAACAAGCTTTCAGAAGAATCTCTAAAGTTAGTGTTTTTAAGAGGAGTCAATGATGATTGCATGGATTCCCTTAACCTTATTGGTTCAGGAGATGTATCACAATTTCCTTTTGAAGAAATATGCACTAAAAGGACTAGAGGGGATAGAACATCTTCCATTAGCAAGACATCTAATGTAATCTCTAGAGTGGAACTAAGTAACCTATTTCCAAACATGAAAGAAGACATCATAATCATTTTGTCTACCCAAATAGATACTCTACATGTGAAGAAAAGCAAGAGGAGGAAAAGGCAATCCTTACTGAATACTACCCTAACTGCAGATAGAGAAAAGCTAATTGCAAATTCAAAAGAGTAGTGCAAGTATTTTAGAAGACAAACCAAGGAAACTAGATTTTCAAGCATTGGAGGGTGAAGATGAAAAATTGTTCTACATTGCACAAAGAAGGCCATGGAAACCAAGACAAGGTATACCTCAAAATCCTTTGAATTTCAGTAGAACCATTTCTAGTTAGCAATTAAAATTTCTATAGTTGGAACCCTCAACCTTGGGAAAACACATAAAAACAATGGAAAAATCCTCAACCAAATTAGAACTAGTAGCAACAAAACAT
Source organism: Sequoiadendron giganteum (assembly GCA_007115665.2). Taxonomy (NCBI): domain Eukaryota; kingdom Viridiplantae; phylum Streptophyta; class Pinopsida; order Cupressales; family Cupressaceae; genus Sequoiadendron; species Sequoiadendron giganteum. The sequence goes on from CM021104.1 coordinate 370,205,924, forward strand.
GTGGCGACAACAAAAATTTCAAGGACCTAACTACAACCCCCAATGGCCACTACAACAAAACCAATGACAACCTCAATGGAAAAAAGGCTAGCAAAGGAAAGACCAAAATATGAATTATCAATAGCCTTTGCAGCTATAACAACAAGCCATCATGCCCAATCTAAAAAATCCATCATCCCAACCTGCACCTAACCCAAATAACAAGCTTGTTCAACATGCCTACACTAACAAGGCTATTCAATACCCTACTTGTGGGGTAAAGGTGGGTGATGTCCACCTCAAATCAGGGAAAATTTTGGCTGGGCCTTCATCTCCTCAAATCACTGAGTTGGTAGATGAGGAATCCTCAATAGAGACCTTGGACAACCCACCTTTGGAGCCCGAGTCAAATCAGATCAACCAAACTAATTGAAGCCCAGAGCCTCCATTCCCTAAACGATTAGCTATTCAAAAATATGATAACCAATCTAAAACTAACCTTTAGGACAACTTCAGGATGTGTGTATAAAGATACCCCTCATCCAAGCCATCGAGGATCTTCCCATTTACACAAAAATAGTGAGAGACCTTTGTCTTAAAAATATAGGGAGGAAAAAAAAAATCCTCATACTATACATGTTTTAGGGAATCTTGCTGACATTATGTTAGGAAACATAATTTTCCCTAAGTATATAGATCCTAGAAGTCCAGTGGTAGATGTTAAGATAAATGGTACCCTCATCACAAAAACCTTGATTGAATTGGGGACAACCATTAATGTGATGACTAAGGAAACAATGTAGTTATTGTAGTTAATAAACCTTAGAACTACACCAACTATTCTACAGTTGGTAGATAGGTCAAAAGTGAAACCTGAGGGCATGATTGAGGACTTGATCATAGCATTGGATTCATGGGAGTACCCTGCAGATTTCATAGTATTGTAGCCAAAGGCTAACCTTGCTGGCTATCTCCTTATTCTAGGATGGCCATGGTTAGAAACATATAATTAATTTATGGGTTGTAGGTCTAGAAACATGATTATCTCAAATGGAACTGTGACCAAGAAATTTGTCCTTTATCCACCAGCCCAACCTCATGCAGATTTAGAGTGGACCATTTGGCCTACCCTAGATGAGGAAGACCAATATTCCCTATAGATTCTCATGACTATTGAACACAATCCATTGTTGAGAAACCAAGATGAGGATGATTTAATAACATACATTATACAGAATAATTACGGTAGGAATTCACAACAAGAAGACTATTTGTCATATTTTTAGGATCCTTTACAAAATATTATACCTGCCAATTCATCAGAGTTAATTATCCCAACTTTTCAATTATTTATTGCCATAACAATGTGTCTTAGACATAATGGGACTTTGCCTTTCATCTGTACAATCAACATCCAAGACTTTAGAAATCATGTCAGGTAAAATGTTAAATGTTAGCAATGAATTAACTATTGAACAAAAGAATTCCCTAACCACTATGCTAAAGGAACATGTAGCAACCTTTGCACGGGATTACCATGACATGGAGAGGATTTCTCCAAACCTATGCATGCATATGATATACATTAATTATGGTTTTAAACCAATCAGACAATCCCAAAGGAGAATGAACCCTACACTAAGAAAAATAGTCAAAACTGAATTTCAAAAATTACTTGATGTAGGTTTCATTTATCCTATTTTTTATAGTCAATAGTTGTCCCCTCTAGTTATTTTCCCAAAGAAAGGAGGGAAATGGAGAGTGTGTGTGGATTATAGAGAATTAAATTCAACCACTAGAAGAGACCACTTTCCACTACCTTTCATTGATCAAGTGCTTAACTCCCTAGAAGGTAAAAAAATACTTTTCGTTTCTTGATGGATTCAGTGACTATAATTAAATTAGAACAATTCTAGAGGACCAAGATAAAACCACCTTTACATGCTCTTGGGGAACATATGCTTATTTTGTTCTCCCCTTTGGGCTATGTAATGCTTCAACCACTTTCGAAAGGGAAGTGTTAAGTATTTTCTCAAATTTGCACATGAATCCATGGAAATATACATGGATGATTTCACAACCTATGAAGAAACATATGATGAAGCACTTAATAACCTAGAGAAGTTCTTAAAGAGATGTCAAGAACACAATCTATCCCTAAGTCATGAGAAATGTTTCATGATGATGATCCAAGGGATTGTGCTAGGACATTTTGTATCAAGTGAAGGGATTCAAGTCCAAACAAGTTTGAGATAATCTCCACACTCCCTGTGCCACAAAAAAAGAGATGTCGGGAGTTTTCTAGGACATGTTGGCTACTACAAAAGATTTATTAAGGAATTTAGTAAAATTGCAACACCTTTATTTGTTTTACTCACAAAGGATATAGAATTTGAGTGGACCATAGAATGTGAACACTCTTTTGAGAACTCGAGACATCATTGACCAAAGCACCTATTTTGAGAGGATCAAATTGGAATTTACCTTTCCATATACACACAAATACTTTTGAATTTTCTATAGGAGCAGTACTTGGACAAAAGGAAGGTACTAAGCAGTATGCCATATACTACATTAGCAAGAACTTACAAGAGGCATAACTCAACTGCATAGTCACATAAAAGGAGATGTTACCAGTTGTCTATGCAATTAAAAAGTTTAGGCATTACATCACAGGGTATCTAGTCTTTATCCACATTGATCACACTACAATAAGGTACTTAATGAATAAACCTATGGTTGGTGGTAGACTTGTCAAATGGTTATTATTACTACAAGAATCTGACATCACCATAGTGGGTAAGCTTGGTAAGGAAAATGTGGTGATAGATTTTCTATCTAGATTACCAACTTAATTAGCAAAAGGTGTTGATGATTCTTTTCCAAATGAGCACTTATTTTCTCTAACTTTGAACACACCTTAGTTTTTTGATATTACCAATTATCTAGTAGTAGGACAAATAGCACCTCATTTCTCCCTAGAGAAAAGAGACAATTGGTACACAAATTTTTTCCCTAATCCTTGGTAGTTGGTTATTTATTTTACACAGGTCCATATAATATTATGAGGAGATGCATAAGAGAGGATGAGGTCTATGATATCCTCAAATCCTACCATGATGAACCCTATGGGGGACACTTTGCAGCAAAGAGGACAACACTAAGATTCTCACCACTAGCTATTACTGACCAACTCTTCATAAAGATTCAATGAAATATACAAGGAGCTATGAAAAGTTTCAGAGAATGGGTAGGCCAACTAAAAAAGATGAGATGCCTTTGCAACCTCAATTGGCACTAGCACCAATTGATAAATGGGGACTAGACTTTGTTGGCCCAATATCACCAAGATCTAATAACTAGTATATATTAATTTGCACAAATTATCTAACAAAGTGGATTGAAGTCAAAGCATTGAAATTTTATAGGGATGGAAAAGTAGCAAAATTATTGTATGAAGACATATTTACAATGTATGGAGTGCCAAAAGAAATTGTGACAGATCAAGGTCCCCAGTTCACATCAGAGTTGATTACCAAATTGGTACAGGAATATGAGATAAGGCATAGGAAATCAACAACCTATCACCCTCAAGACAATGGGAAAGTGGAAGTAACAAATAGGGAGATTGAAAATATCTTGACCAAAACAATGCAAATTCATAGGAAAGATTGGGTAGCCAGGTTGCCTGAGGAAGTATGGGTCTATAAGACAACAAGGAAGACTACAACAAGATTTACACCATATTAGATGGTGTATGGGAAAACAATAGTACTGCCCATTTAATTTGAATACAAAACACTCAAGACAACAATTGAACTAGATATGGGCTTGAAAGCAACACAAAAAGAAATATTGCACAATCTAAATGGATTAGATGAAATAAGGATGGGGCTATGCATCACACTGACATTATTTAGAAATAGAGAGTCAAATGGCATGATCAGTTTATAAAAAAAAGAGTTCAGTGTGGGAGATTAGGATTTTCTATATGACTCAAGGTATAAAGATTATAAAGGAAAGCTACAAACAAGATGGTTAGGACCATATGAAATACAACAAGTTTTTCCAAATGGACCAGTTAAATTTACAAACAATTGATGCAGTCATATTTTCACTACTAGTTAATGGCAATAGACTTAAAATTTACAAACAATCGATGCAGTCATATTTTCACTACTAGTTAATGGCAATAGACTTAAAATTTACAAAAAGCTAGTATAGAAGGATGAATTCATTCTTTCATTAATGCAACAATATGGACCATATAGTGCTTCTGATAAAGATATTGTACCACATAGTGATCGTGACAAAGATATCGAACCAAGTAGTAATATTGATATAGACAATAAAGATTCAGTAGTAGATACTACAAGTTCTTTAGTTGACTCAACAGATGAGCTACACAACTCACCTACTAAGGTCAACTAGGTATAATTTTATATCACTCTTCACATGCACATACTACATAGGAAAAACAATCAACATTCCTTTTCAAGTACACTCCATGATGCAGTAGGGACTTGTAGCTTCATCAATAACAAGGCCACCAAAATTTAGAGGCACCTGTTGTTGAAGGTACTCGTAGCACTTGCTTGTCAAAAATTTCAAATTTATCTGCCAACTTAATTGCATGTCATTCACATACACTTCATTTTTTCGTACATGAAACTATATAGCTATCATTTCATTAGATGTAGCCTATCCCATCATATCACACGTCACATTCCTTGATTTCCATGCTTTCAAGAGATCAATTCATATCCCATAAGTCGTACATTTGGAAACCTCTACATTACCACGTGCCAAGCTGTCATTTCATATATCACCAATTGAAATTAAGAAATGGTCAAATCATAATCATGATGTGGACACTCCTAATCAAATTCAAACAAGCTACATTCAGTTTGATCCACTTTGATAGGTACACATACTACTTTGCCATAATTAGCATAGATTGTCATTGTTTTTCGACATGTTTACATTTTTTTAATTTTACATGCTTCGTGTTCATTGTCATATTTCCACTACAATGTAATAATACCCTCAACCTTTGAAAGTAAAATTAAGCGAGGTCACTTAACAACTTAAGTTGGGGGAAGAGTACATTTTTTTGGATTTAAATTTTTTTCTTGTGAGTATATCAAGCCACCAAAAACCTTTCTGCAACCCTTTGTCATTTGTGTCATTTATTTTTCCCCATTTCCAAGCCATAATTCAAACCTTTTCAAGCTTAGAGGAAAAGAAGCATTTGAATTTGAAGAACCTAAGTATACAGACAAGAAGGATTGGTGTAGTTAAAGTTGTAAGTAGAAAATTTGAGTAGAAATAGAGCAATTTATTATCATGGGCGGAGATATAGTTCGCAAGGAACCATTTGCACATCAACAGATATTGGAAGATAGGTTGGTTTTTTCTATTTTCAGACAATCAAGATGGTTGCATTATTTTTTAAAGTTGACAAAATATAGCGAGGATATGACAACAATTTTCAGAAACACTTCATACTGATGAAGTCATTGTTCGAGAGTTAAAGATTGATGCTTTAGAAGCCGCAATTGCAGAAGTGCTTGGCTTGCCAAGAGACGGAGATGAATTCCCAAAAAGGGAAAATGTTGTAGTTGCCAAAGATGAATTCAGGGAACATGGATAGAACCTCGACTCAACATCCCAAGGTACTAAAAGGTTATCATTTCCATGGTTATAGGATTTTATTGCTTCATATATTATTAAATATCTTACATGTGATGGTGGGCAGTCTCTTTTATACACAGTGCATTTCAAGATTTTGAGCCACCTTCATCATAATAGGAAGGTTAATGTTCCCATTTTTTGTATAACCTACTGGAACAAATGAGTTCTGAATACAAAAGAAAGAGAAACACTACAACACTGCCACATTATTGTTTAGTTACCCTATTGGTAAAAATAAGTTTAAGGGTGCAACATGCACATGTTTCATGGGAAAGATTCTTAATTTGTAATCATATAAGTCACATTCTTGAAGAACCAACATCCCCAAAAAAATTGGAATCACCTGCTACATCTATGAGGGAAATACCCTTTAATTCATCTGTTGCTTCACCTACCCACAACAGAGGTGAACCAGTGGAGCAAAGTATGCAAAATTCACCACCTGCAACCTCTAAGCAACCTATAGTAGAGGATATCCAAGAAACCCCAACTTCTTCCAAAACACCAAGGACCAAAAAGAGGAAAGGTGGATCTTCCTTTGCACCCAAGAAAGTGCATAAGAAGAAACCCACCTAGCCAAGGCATTCACACCGCCTAAAAAAGAAGGGTGTTATGAGGGGTTCAATCAAGAAGCAAGAGAAAGAAAATACTGTTATAATGGAACAGATTCAGAACTGAAGGAAAATATTATTGATAATGTCCATAAACTAGTTAAAAGGAAATTATATATCTCAACAACCTTTGAATCTAACTCAGAGGATGTTTTTCCTACTAATAAGACAAGGAAGAGAACCCCACAAAACCCAAATAGTGATTGTTGCGATTATACTATGGGTGATGAAGATCAATTTTTGGAGAAGGATGAAAAAAAAATTATAGAAGAAAGGAATGCCAAGAAAGAGTTACATGAAGCATTAGACAAAATCAAGCAATTAAAGGAATTGGTAAAGTCTTATGAACATAGAGACAAAAAAAGAGACTTAAAAATTAAGGAGTTGGAGAAGAAGCTTCACACATATGGGCATGGGTCTAAACTAGACTTACTTGCACAACTTGCCATATTGAAGGTGGGAAATACAAAGATTGTAGTTGAAAGAAGAAGACTCCCTTTCACAACAATTCCAACTTATCACACTACAATGTCTCTAGGATATTAGTTATAGAAAACAACTCAAGAATTCTACCAGAAAAGAGAAGAATGGGAGAAGGAAAAGAAAAAGATGATTTCAGACCATAATAGAGTATTGGAAAACAAGGAATGAATTGAAAAAGATAGTTAAAATTGAGGATATAAAAAACAAGGCTGCACAAATCATCAAATGCAAGCCTCCTGCTAGAATTTATGATTTTTTTTTATAGGATAAATTCATGAGTTTCCAATTCAATCAACTGATTAACAACTTTCTAATTGCCATGAGCAAGAAATTTGAATTTTTACATAATTTTGTTGATTGTACACTTGATATGCAGGAGCAGTCGTGTGAACTTTATTTGCATAACTATGCTATGCTAGACAATATAGAATAGAACCTGTTGATATTTGTGGGTGATTTATAGATCAAAGCATTAGTTTCCTACTTTAGAAATGAGACATTGAGGGGTGAAATTATGTAGTATTATGTTGAAAGAGAGAAATCAATTACTCTCCAGGTCAGAAAAGAATCCAAGAACCCTAGTGTAATAATAGAAGAATGGATAAAACTTCTAAAGTACAAGGGTGTAGGCAGGAAAATTATGAATTTATGACTAAATGATTATGATAGGATGCAAAGACTAATTGTGGGTTTTATCCATCACTTTTTTCATTTTGTGCAAGAAAGATGGGAAAGTTTGACCCCTAAATTGTAGAAAAAGGAACCCCACTCCGTATACAACTTCATAGCCATGCTTAAAAGGACCTACAGGTACATGGAAATTGCCAAATAAAAGGGACTTACATGGGTACCTCTTACCTTCTCTCCACCTATGCTTCTCTACCTAGTGCTACATTGGACAGGAGAACATAATGAAGAATCGGAGGAAGATGAGAATGTCAGATGGGCAAGAATTTCATGCTATGGAGGTCTTTACTTGAAGCAGTTTAAAGGAATGGGTATGGTAATAAATCTCAACAAGATGACCTTGTAGTATAGCCTCCATTCCTCAAATTGCATTGCTTGAGGACAAGTGAATGCCTAGTTGGGGGGAATGATGAGGCCAATTATTAACTAGTTTCTTGTTGTTTAGTACATACTTTTAGAAAAAAATTAGATACTCATTTCATACATATTCTTGAAATTTACTATCTTTTTATGATCATCATGCAACTTGAATGTGGTTTTAGTATATGGAAATATGATTATGGTATGTTAGTAATTACATAGTTAAAATGTGTGAATGTGTATGTGATGTAGTGTATGTCTATGTTTAAATTATGGTTATTAGTATTGTTTATATATTTCAATGAACTAAATTTGCATCCAAGAAACCAGAGCAAGAAGACTGTAGCCCACAACAACTAAGGGGTGTAGCCTGAAACCAAAGGAGTTTCAAACAACAATGCAGGGGAAGTTCCAAAATAAGAACACAATAGTTGCAAAATTGGAGGCATCTATTTACCAAGATGATTGTGAGTCACCATATCATTTAATAAGACTACTGAAAGAGAAGAAACATGCTATGATTTGGAATCCAACGTGACTATTTCCACTGTCCACATTTTAGTTTTACCATTGCAACAGAGTTGTAGTCCTAATCAACTTCTTATACCTTTTCAGTTATGTTTTTAGACTTTGTCACACTCTATTTTATAGGAGAGTGGTGAGTTGCATTTATATTTCCATTTTGATTCCTTGTTTCAATAAGACTCCCCTACACCTATGTATATATGGTTTGGTGGTTGAGGAGAATAACATGAAAGGAAATATACATCCACCCAAGATAATTTCCATATAACCCAAATAGAGAAATCTATGCAAACAAGAATTCAAAATACACATGAAAAAGAATAGACAACATACCATTAAAGATGACACAAGATACACTTGGGGAAAACCCTCAAGAGGGAAAAATACAGCTTCCAAAAAAATCCATCACTCATGTATTATTCAACAATAAACATTATAATACATTTTTAGAGTCCTACATGAAAACCTTTGAAACATCAAGCCCTCAACAAGAACTCCATGTGAATAAGCATGTAACCACACATCCCATGCCATGCTTCAACCCTCAAAAATGCTAACAAGAGCTAACCTGCCAACTGACCAACCTTAAACAACTACCCATGTGGTTGCTTTTATAGAAGCAAGCTCCCACAAAACCACCAAGTGGTATTACATAAAACCATGTAATTAAAGCAATGAGATTACAAAACCATGTCCCCACATTTAATATTGGGTACTTTATTTAAATTACTTTCCCCAATATTAAATAAATATATTTTACAGCTTAAACTTATGTCCCAATGTTACATAAAACATAAAGTGGCCCCAAGAATATTAACTCCTAGTGATACACGTACTTCTAGGTCCCCTAGGTGCACCACACATAATAAATAAATAAATATTACATTGTAAAATTATGCAAGGTGTACAACACCTAATTCCTAACATTCTCCCACTTGTATACATTGTATAAGGGGAACAAGTAACCTCAAAACATGAACAAGGGAACAATCCCTTTAGTCACATATACCATCAAGGAATCAAAGTACTCCATGTGCTCCATCAAGATACCGATAACAAGAAACAAAGTGATCACCATATCAAGAATGAATGCTCTCATCCTCCATCATGCCAGTGCACAAATATAAGAAGCCATCCAAAGAGAAGCCACATACTCTGTCACAATGAAACATAAGTCCTGCCTCAACTATTATCCTAAACACAAACACTCAATCCAAAGGTATCAATATGCACCAGTAGTAGTTGTCAAGATAAACTAACCCATAGCTGAAATAGCACCCACAAAAAGCGCCAACACATCCAACTATCCATACCTCCAAGGTATACAAAACATAGTAAACTCATGCCATTAACATATACACCTATAAACCGTAATCACAAAATCCATGTGCAAACCTGTCAAAGAATGACATACACATCCAAGAGCTCCCACGTCATGGATATGCAAATCTGAAAATGATCAAGGCGTACCAAGTCTACAATTAGGGTCATATAAAAAGTGTAAACGACATCATGTAGTACCAAGGAACATCCATAATGATATGAAAAACTTGTAAACCAATAACATGTAAGAACAACTCTCACCACAAGTCTCCATAGCTCTCCCATGTTCTCCACACCCAACAAAGGAAATAGATAAATGAACCTCCATGTCATCACCGAAGAACATAAGTGAAAACACGTGACCACAAGCTAGTGATCACAATAGCTCCAACCAAACCTAAAAAACTAATGTAATGTGAAACCAAACATCCTAGAAGATAACCAAGACCAAATAAATAAATATTGCGCATCATATACTTGTATAAATTCCTCCTACATACACCTCTAAATTCCAATTGTTTCAAGTATGATCTCCTCCACAACACCCTGTATAGGAGTGAATTTGTACCCCTCTTGCAAATTCCCCTTTTACATCCCCCCACCTTAGAAAATCAAACCCGACTAAGAAATTCCACACAACCTATCTACAATGCATCTACTTGGCGCTTATCTTTTTTGTCAGTGGGGGAATTTCTATTGGGGATGTGCACGCAGTGCACGGATGCCTATGCGGTGCACTGTAGTCCCCGACAAATTCCTACCTCTAGAGTCCGCAAGGACATTGCATTCCCCATTGGAGGTAAATCATAATTCCTCTGTGTCGACCAATCAGCCTGAAAATGACTCTTTCCCTCCCATTTTGATCTTGAAATTCCTATCTTTCTCATGCACTTCATCTCTTTTGCACTTCTACACACTAGTGAGATCTCTTTAGGATCTCTTGGAGCAATCTACTTCATCTTCTTAGAAATCCATGCAATATTCTACAATCTTTTGAGAATTTCTTAGCAACTTGTGGCTCCATCAACTTTAGCAAGAATGTGTTGTGCTACCATAGAAGTTGTGGGTTTGGTGTCTTGCGAGACCTCCTTCATCACCGCTACAGTCTTGTCAACTTTTCAAAGCTCATTGTATTGCATTCTCCCTTCATTTTCCTTGAGTTCCTTTGGGTGGAGGTGGTATTGCTTCACTATCCTTGTTTTGTTGTGGTTTGATAGAGTAACATTATGTTTTTTGTAGTGTTCAATATTCTCATTTCTAGCATTTCCTTTATCATATTTATACTTCTCTTTATCTATCTGGTTGTTCATGGAGGTGGAAACACTAAAACGAGGGTTTGATTGAGGCAAAACCCTATATAGCCCCAAAATTTTTCCTCTCTTGGCTTTGTGTAGGTATACATGCATGTGGAGCATGCTAGCAAACTGGACTCTCAATGAGTTGGAATTCATCACCTTCATAGTTATTGCTTATATTATTCTATTTACCATTCTATTTAATACGTTAAAATTCATTAGCTAGACCGTTAGTAGGTTTTTTGGTATTCGATGTTATACTTTTCACTTTTTTGTCGTATAGACGACAACACCCTAGAGAGACACTAGCGCATCGCATTGTCATCCCTGAATTGCATTGTTGTCCTCAGGCAGAGAACTATCTGAGGTATGATTCAGATTCTAGAAACTGGCTCATTTAGCCCCATCCAAACATTCATATCAGTAGAGTGATAGAAGCACTTGAGAGTGCTCTTCATTCTATATCCTCAACTTAAAATACCCTCTTAGCTTGAGGTAAGTTAGGGTATCCCTCCACTCTTGGCTCTCCGTGATCTGGAGCCTTGGTGTGGTTGGTCCCCCTACCTTACATTTTGGTGAACCTGATGTGAACAACATCTATCCGTTTCTTTGTGTCAAATTTTTTTCCCATGAACTTGACAGTCGAGCTAGACTTGGGTGTTGTGAGGGTTTATGAGCATCACAACTTAGTCTATCACTTCCGGGTATGTGGTTAGGAGAATTTTGTGACACTTACAAATGGAAAAGATGAAGGTCACTTCTGGCTATACTACTAGTTTTTCCATAGGTCTTACAGATGAGATGTGTTTCGTTGATGAGACCACTCGTGTACCCACTCCTCTAGCATCCCCTACAACTTTTTCTATGGATGATGATGATGTTCATATTCCTACAAAACATATTTTGGCATTAGACAAGAGGTTGTTGGACCTTGTGAATCATTTGGAGAAAACATCAAATATTGTGAGAGCCACTAGACTTGCTAGCGAGGTGAGTATATTCTAGGTAAGGATTAGATAGGCATAGAGCTCTTACACAACATCACCAATATAACTGAAGCATACATCCCTTCGTATAGCACTATATCGAGTACTACCCGAGGGGAGGTGTTCAATGCCTATGAGAAGAAAATACGTGTCCTGATGCCTACTATGTCTGTATGCATGGTTGAAACGATCCCCTCAATCATCATTTCCTCTACTTCTGAGAAGCCCCATATTGTCAAGGTGAGTAGAATACCCTTTGGTTTCAGCTTCACTCCTCCTACCACCCTTGGTGGTGGGGGCTCTGGTGGAATGAGTGGTGGTGGATTTGGTAGTGGAGATGGTGTTGGTGGAGGTGGCTCTAGTGGAGGCCATGGTGGTGGCTTCAGTAGTGGAGGTGGATCCAGTAGAGGTCCTACTAGTGGTGGTCATGGTGGTGGCTCTGGAGGTGGTTCTAGTGGTAGTAGTTCTGGGGGAGGTTCCATTGGGCCTTTGCCATCTTTCGATCCTATTCTAAATTCTCTTCTTCAGAACATGGGTTGGATGTAAAACCAATTGGTGAGCCTTTCTCAAGCCTCCTCCCAATCTTTTTTCCAACCTTTCTTCCAACATAGTCCATCGTCGGTGGTGATTTTGAGTACTCCTTTCTCGTAGGGAATGGAGATTCCTAAGTTCAAAAAGTATGGTGGTAAAGGGGATTTGCAGACGCATGTGTCAACTTTCAATGCCATGTGTGTGAATTTATTTCATCACGATGCTATAATGGAAAAACTCTTTCCTCGATCTCTCAAGGATACAACACTCGAGTGCTACTATTCCTTGCTAGATAATTCTATATTCTCATTTGATTAGCTCATCAATCAGTTTCTCTGTCAATTCTAGTGTAACATCGGTTTGAAGATGAAGTTGTCAGATCTCATCTGATGTAAGCAGGGAGAAAAAAAGAAGATAACTAACTTCATAGCATGATACCAAGTGATCTTTTCACAAATTTCATATCCACTGGACACAAATGTACAAAAGGTATTCATAGGTAACCTGTAACAAGCTTGGTAGGAGAAATTCGCCTTAATGAAATACTGTTCCTTTTCACATCTGTGTGCTGCGTTGTAGAAGTACCAACAAACGATGGTTTAGTTTAGAGGATCCTCCTCGCACTCCCATTCCGAGGGAAAATCTATTGTGTCTGTTTGAGGAAAAGGAAATTTTTTTGTGAATGTAGTCACCGCGACTAACAATCATGGCCTCAGATGCAACAAAAATTTTACAAAGTTAGCAAAATCTTATTCTTCTATTCTGCAAAATTTATTGAAGGATAAGATCATAACTTTGGAGAATCCCCGACCTTTAAAGGAACCTTATCCTGATTGGTATGATGGGAATCCATTTTTCAGTACCATTGTGTTAACAATCATGATACCAAGTGTTCCAGGTGCTTGTGTCATGAGATAGAGGATCTCATCGATGACCAAACCATCTGTCTCGATGGGAAGAAACAAAATTCAAATAAGTCAATAACAAAGGCCAATAGCGAGTTGCAGATTTACACGAACCCATTTCCATCCCATTCTGTGAAATTGATTATTGACCCCTTTGATGCTTCTTCTTAACACTCCACATATGTTAATATGGTTTCGATTAATCCTCCCCCACAGCCTATGACTAGTTCGCTAGATGTGACATTCACCTCGCAAGACTTGCCTCTGAATAATTATCCCTCTCCTCTATACATTCCTGCTCACCTCAATGGAAACATTGTGACAGGAGTTCTAGTTGAACTCGCGAGTCAAGTAAATATTATTATGGAGGAGATGTTATGGTTAACTTCATTACAGAGGGAGGAATATGAAAAAACAAAATCTATCATATGTACGCACGACGGTCTCTCTCCTAAGCCATATGGCTCTATAACTCTTTCTGTCCTAGTTGGACCTAGGGTTGTGGCTACAACTTTCGATGTCATTCTAGAATTCGATCTATTTAGAGTGAATTTGGGCATCCCATGGCTAACTTCCATGAATAGAATCGCTTATGTCATTCATAAATGTCTAAATTTCTCCCACGATGGTGTCGTGCATGTGTTGTGCATGACACTAGATATCATCCACTGGTATCCCGTGGGGGTTATTCCTTGGATATCAACATCCTCCTCTTGAAAGGAAAAGGAGAAGCCTGCCCATCCTCAAGGTGCCACTTCTGCCTCCCTTCTTGAAGAGGAGATTTGGGTGAGCACTCTTGGTTTTTTCATAATAAGTTTGATGGTACCTACTTTGCATAAAGCTAAGATTCAGGTATCTGACCTTCTAATTTACCCATGAGCCCTCTACCAAGTATGTATGGTAAGGGGAAGGGTCCCCATGGGGAGTCCTCTATGTCTTGGCCTCCGTGGCCTCCTACTGCTCTTGCCCCCAAGGCAGTGAATGGGAAGAGGCTCGTTGCTAAGGCACTAGAGCTGACTCCCCCCGCTGTTACTCCAATATCTTCTCAATCTCTCCCCTTGCTCTCATCCAAGAGTCTCTCCCTCCGCCAGAAATGGTCATGATGGACACTTTGATGGCCAAGCAAGAGTCCTCTGTTCCATCTCATTTTTATGCCTCTAACTCTTAGAGTTGTAGGAATCACCTTGTGTGTGAGTGCAAGCATCGATGAAAGGCTTTGGATGCTGAGCAGGCCACTCTATAGAGGAAGAAAGGGGAGTCGACAACCCTTATTTTAGGAACTACTGATGTATCCTCCTCTCCTTTCCCCTCTGCTTCAGTTCCATCTACCCCAATGTTGCTTTCAGATCCTATTGCAAGCGTAAACGTTCTCGACCCTAAGAGGGTGTAGGTGTTTATTGGTCCTTCAGTCAAGCCGCCTCTCCTGACGTCCTTCCCAGACATCTCACCATTCTCAAATCCCATGGACATTCCAAACACCTCGGTGGTGTCTGCCACAATCTTCTCCTCCTTCATACCTTCTACCTCATTTGTGGGGATTTCACATCTTCTAAAAAAATGAAAGATGGAGGATGGCCCCACTAGTAATGGGGGTTGAAAGAGGAGTCCACCTTCTTTGAAGGGTGGTTTTGCATTAGTGTGTGTCATCCTAGTGATGAAAGAAGTTTCAACGTCCCCAGAGTTTGTCACTGCTGCTGAGTCACTCGGTGAGCCTAGTAGTGAATCTCGGGCACCACCTTCCTCATTCGTTGAGGCAACACATGGCACTCTTGTGAAGTGCATGTTTAACTCTCTAGATGAGGTCTCATCCCTTTCAGTAATATTTGTGAAGTCACTGACCTTTATCCCATAATAATTGAGTGGAGAAGACCTCAAGGGGCCTTCTTCCTTGGCTCTTGTTGTAGGAGGGTTGGAGGGTTCCCCCTTTGATATTCTGCCCTTGCAGGATTGTTCGCCTTCCTCGTACAATGATCTAAATTGGGAGGCCGATACCTCTTGGTATAAGGACTAGGGGGCATCTCTTCTTTATCCATAGTATAGTGTGTGTGTGTGTGTGTGTTTGTGTTCCCCCATACTTGCATTATGTGTTCCTGGATGACCCTTTTCAGCCTCGTAGGTGCTTGGATACAGGAGTGTTTATGTGTCATACAAATTCCTCTATTTTTTACATCATTCTTCCTATATTATGTGTATTGATTTTTGACAATTGGGGACAATGCAAAGTGTTGGGGGAATTCAGGCTTCCCTTCCATGTTGACCCAATTTTTAATTTTTATTTTGTCTTCCCGTGCATTCTTCATATGGTTTGATATAGTAGGGGGTTGATGAAAGTTCATTTGTATACTATTATTATCTATTTATCTATATTTATAAGCAGCTCTGACCCTGAGCTATCCAATAGCCCCTATGTCCCTTGTTCATGATGTTATTATCTCTTCTTAATTTTTTGTTATCTTATCCTTCATGCTTGTTTCATGATTTTGTGGTGCTCATGTGTTGTCCCTCATGTGCACAACAACATTACCACAGTTACATCTTGTTATGTTTCGCAGGCCACAACATCACTTTTTCATTCTTGTTTTTCTCTCCTTAGGATGTCACATGCCTTTGCATCCAACACACACCATCCTAAGGGGGGGATATCATGTCAATTTCGACTTTCAAAAAATGCATTTGGTGGCCAACAAATCTTTTCTCGAAAGTCTTTTCAAAACATTTTTGAACAATCACATTCTCAACAAGGACCCCTAGCGAAACATGTTTCCTTCATCATGGGTTCATAAAGAAGGAACTTGAATAAATTTCCTTTGAGGAGGGAGCAACTTTTTCTATGAGAGAAGCCTCGACCTTCCCCTCATGAGGGGGCATTTTATTCCTTTCTAATTCCTTAATAAAGTGAACATCTTTTGAAAGGATTCCTTGATGTTGAATTGATTTGCAAAAAATTCTCTTGTACTTTCAAATAGCGCATCCCTTGAGTGGACCCCTTTTATTTTGAAGGGTTCCTAAGGGACTCCTTTGAAAGCTCTTCCTTCAATTTTTTGACTGTCTGTGTGACTGTCTGTCTTCTTTTCTTCTTGCATGGCTTCTCTTTATTTTCTAACATGTTTTATCTATGGGTTAACATGTTTCTTTGTAGGTGCACCTGTGAAGTTGCTTTCCAGTTTGACTCTATGAAGTCCCCTTACACTAGGCATCATTTAGGAGAGAGTACCTAGGGGGCACCTTCTTTGCAGGTTTGAGGGCCTGTGAAGTGCTTGCATCCTGTAAGATTTTTCCATCGTTGGTCTACAAGCCTTCGGTGTATTTTGTTCAACTCTGTAGTTCTAAGGATCTACAGAGTCCTTTGTTCGAACCTCCTTACGAGAGAGTATCTATGGAGTTATTTTCCTACCCTACACTTTCAAGCTTTCCAGATTGTAGTATGCTTCCTCGATGGTTTAGGTATACATTTCTAAACTCTTCGATCTACTTTACTGAATACTCATTGACACTCGTGCTCGCTAAAGTGGGGGAAAAATGTATAGGAGTGAATTTTCACCCCTCTTGAAAATTCCCCTTTTACATCCCTCCACCTTAGAAAATCAAACCATACTAAGAATTCCATATCACCTATCTGCAATGCATCCACTTGGCGCTTATCTTTTGTGGCGGTGGGGGAATTTCTATCGGGGATGCGCGTGCGGTGTGTGGTGTGCGATCGTCCTTGATAGATTCCTACCTTTGGAGTCCATAGGGACGTTACGTTCCCCATTAGAGGTGAAGCGTAATGCCTTTGTGTCAACCAACTGACCTAAAAATGGCTCTTTCCCTCCCATTTTGATCTTGAAATGCCTATCTTTTTTGTGCACTTCATCTCTTTTGTACTTCTACACACTAGTGAGATCTCTATAGCATCTCTTGGAGAAATCTACTTCATCTTCTTGGAAATTCATGCAATCTTCTACAATATTTTGAGCATTTCTTAGCAACTTATGGCTCCATCAGCTTCAACAAGAACGTGTTATGCTACCATAGAAGCTACAAGTTTGGTGTCTTGCGAGACCTGCTTCGTCACCGCTGCGATCGTGTTGAATTATCCAAGCTCATTGTCTTGCATTCTCCCTTCATTGGTCTTGAGTTCCTTTGGGTGGATGTGGGATTGCTTCATTATCATTTTTTGTTGTCGTTTGATAGAGTAACATTGTGTTTTTTGTAGTGTTCAACATTATAGTTCCGAGCATTTCCTTTATCATATTTCTACTTATTTTTATCTATTTGGCTATTTGTGGAGGTGGAAATACCAAAGCGGCGGTTTGACTGAGGCAAAACCCTACACAGCCCCAAAAGTTTTCCTCTCTTGGCTGTGTGTAGGTGTACACGCGTGTGGAGCTTGCTAGCGAACTGGACTCTTAGTGAGGTGGACTTCGTCACCTTTACTTTAGTTGTCTTCTTTATCACCTTCATCGTTATTGCTTGTATTCTGTTATTTACCATTCTATTTATTACATTAAAATTCATTAGCTAGACCATTAGTAGGTTTTTTTGTATTTGGTATTGTACTTTTCAATTTTTGGTTGTACGAATACCAACACCCCAAAGAGACACCAATGCACCATTTTGTCGTCCCTAACCCGCGTTGTTGTCCTTAGGCAAAGAGTTATCTAAGGTATGGTTCAAATTCCAGAAATCAACTCGCATAGCTCCATCCAAACATTCGGATTAGTAGAGTGACAAAAGCACTTGAGAGTGCTCTTCATTCTCTATCATCAAATTTAAACACCCGCTTAGCTTGAGGTAAGTTAGGGCAGCCCTCCACTCTTGGCTCTCCATGACCTAGAGCCTTGGTGTGGTTGGTCCCCCTACCTAACACACCCCAAAATAAAATCCATAACAACACCCAACCATTCGATAACCAAGATCAATCATAACATATATATCATGTAACTAAAATGAATGTAAGCCTCTCAAAATAAGAAGATCAAACTCAATATCCATTCCCTCATCAAGAAATCAGCCCACTACAACTCCTAAAATCAACACCAATGAATATAATCACAATGCATAAGGAGATAAACATTCCAACACTCCTCAAATAACCCCTCCAGAACCAAATATCTATAGCTCAAGATCCATATTAATGAGAAGATAAAGAATAAATCATAATGCACTTGAAAGATATAATGGGAAATACCTCTCAAGTAAATCACCGAGTAGACCAAGAGTGGGGAATGAAAATGCTCCTCCAAGATATCCAAATCATCATGACTCATCCAAGAATTCTCTCCTCATAGGTCCATGTTGAACTCATGTCCAACCAAGGTGTAGGCTCATCAGACTTCCTATTGAAATATCATCAAGAGTAACCATCTCAACACATTTCTCTAACCACAAGAGAATGTTGCAAGAATGAAAATTTTGAAGGTGTTGTGGAGAGTTTGCAGGTGTTTTCATTGATGTCAACCGATCAACTGGTTATCTACTAGTTGTTGTTGGTTGTATGTGTCGAGAATATTGAGAAAATTGTAATAAAGATATGTTGCATGTGTTCATTGGTTGCTCTGGTTTTTGGTACGGATTTTCTCCTGTGGTTGTGACGTTCAAATATGTTGTTCATGGTTGTTAGTAGATGTTATAACTAGATTTTTGGTTGTTGATTTGTTGCACAGTGCAAGTTGTTCTCACTAGTTGTGAACTATGGTTTTATGTGTTTTTGGTTGAGGTACGAGAGAAATGTTGTTGGTTCAGATTTCTCTTTGATGAAGTCTTATGACTTGCGATTCTAGAGTTGTGTTTCCCTTGTTCTATTGAAAATAGTTTTAGAATTTGGAAGATTCGTGCTTAATGGTTCTATGTGTTTTACACTAGTTTGGCTAACCTTGTGTGAAATACTACTTTCGAGGATGATGAAGTGTGTTGGATCTTTTTGGGTCCCTTTAAGAATGTGTTTGGGTCAACCTCATTCTAATTCCAACCTAGGATGTTTTGGTGCGGACCTAATTTGGATGGCCGACTTTGGATATGTTTCAAAGTTGAAGATGGTATAAATGCAAGATGAGTTAATGGTGAAGATAAGATGCAAGAGAGAAAAAGTAGAGAAATAAGAGAAAAGAGAAAGTACATTTTGATGTGACATTGATTCTATTCAGCGAGTGTGTTTGTTGAGACTATGGCAGATCAATGTGAAGCTTAATGTTGAGTTTTCGGATGTAGTGAGTTGAAGGTGAACTCTATCATTCATGCATGTGTGTGAATAATTATGGTGGAATCCTTTTTTGTATTGGGATTTTAGTCTCTTCGTAACAACTCTTCTTTTTCTTCTTTGTATCTCTGTGGCAGTGAGCCCTCCAGGTTGTAGCCTTATTGGACAACAAGTCCTTGTTCTAGATAGCGAGTTCTTATTTCAGGTAGTGAGCCTTTTGTAATCAGTTTTGATATTCTCTATAGTGTGAGTTAATCCTCCCCATGGTTTTTCCCTTATTGGGTTTTCCACGTAAATCTGTTGTTATTGTGTTTATGTGTTGGATTTAAGTTTATGCATTGAAATTTGATGATTAATCATTTAAGCATTATTCAGAATTGGTTCTGGTGATTAAGTTAAAGGTTTAATTGTGTGGCAGCTGATTCATCCCCCTCCCCCTCTCAGTTGTTCTATTCAACAATTGGTATCAAAGATTGGCTCCTTGGTGAAGAGCTTAACCGCTTGAGGAAGGTTCGGGATGGCTAAAAAAATAGTTTATGATTATCCGAGGTTCGATGGAACTAATTATGGCATCTGGAAAGTATTAATGGAAGAATATCTAGATTATTGTGGATATGATGTGGAGATATCCTTACAATCCTCGTGCTAATGGTCTGAGTACACCTAAAGAAATCAAAGCACATGAAGCAAACAATAAGGAAAAATACATCTTGAAGAATAGTTTGGTACATTTAGAGTTGATTAAGGTTCAGAATTTGAAGACAACTAAGGAAGTCCGGGATGCTTTAGAAAGAGTGCATGATGGTGATGAAAGAGTTAAAGAGGCAAAACTACAAAATTTGGAGACACAGTTTGATCTTTTACATATGTTTAAAGATGAAAATGTCAAATCTTATGTACAAATATTGGATGAGATAGTGGCTGATATGCGAGGACTTGGTGCTACTATTGATAAAACAAGGATTGTAAAGAAAATTCTCAGAACTCTTCTTGATGCTTATAGTGAAAAGGTGAGTGCTATTGAGAAAACTATAGATTATAAGACTTGTACTAAAGATCTACTATTAGGATTTTTGAAATCTTATGAGATGAGGAAGCTGAGTCTAAGGAATAGAAGAAAATTAGAGACTGTCTTTAAAGCTACAAAAGTTGAAGATCTAGATGAAGAGAACTTTGATGAAATAGAAGCTAACTTTGTAAGAAAATTGAGGAAAGGATCTGGTAAGTATGAAGGCAAGTTTCCTTTTAAATGATTTAGTTGTGGATAAATAGGTCATTATGTTGAAAAGTGTCTGGAAAGAGCTAAAAGGAATAAATAAAGATATGAGAAGGAAAAGAAAGGAAAGAAGATTAAAAAAGCTTACTATGTGAATGAGAATCCTAGTATTTCTAATGAGGATTAAGAATATGAAGATCCAACTGACAATGAATGATTGTTCTTGGCAATTAAGGATGAACCTACTTCTGCTAATTCTAAAAAATAGGTAAAGGAAATCCCTCTAAAGAAGGATAAAAATGAAGGTACAATTATCTCTATCCTACATGCTAAACAAGAGAAAAATTATTGGGTAGTTGATAGTGGTTGTTCACATCACATGACTGGTGATAAAAGTAAGTTTTTTAAGCTTGAGAAATATTATGGAGGCTTGGTTATGTTTGGAGATGATACTGGTGCTAAAATTTGTTGGATAGGTTTAGTAAGTTTTGATGGCAAGCATCATACTGACAATGTTTACTATGTTAAGGGTTTAAGACATAATTTGTTGAGCGTTGGTCAGATGTGTAGAAAAGGATATGATCTTGTGTTTAAGGATGAGAAATGTGAGATTTGAAAAGGATCTAGAACATTGATTTCTACAGGAAAGAAATCTGAAGGGAATATCTATCAACTTAAGGGTGTTGATGGGCGATGCTTTATGAATCAGATAAATGACAGTTGGTTATAGAATAGGAGAATGTGTCACATGGATTTTGATAATTTGGAAAGGATTAGTGTTGTTCAAGCCATGAGAGATTTACAAAGAATTATAAAGCCTGTTAATGCTATTTGCAAGAATTGTTAGTTTGGAAAGCAAGCAAGAAATCATTACAAATCAAAGGAATAGTCTACTACCGTACTACTAGATTTAGTTCATATAGATCTTTGTGGTCCTACAAGATCAATAAGTCTACTTGGTGAAAGGTACTTTATGCTTTTAATTGATGATTATTCTAGATATACATGGGTTACATTTCTTAGAGATAAATCAAATGCATTAGATAGATTCAAGGCATTCAAAGCAGTGGTTGAAAGTGAAGTCAATTTGAAGATAAAATGCTTAAGATTTGAAAAAGGTGGAGAATTCACCTCCCATGAGTTTAATATGTTTTTTGAAGTGCGTGGAATAAAGAGATAGTTATCTACTCTGAGAACTCCTCAGCAAAATGGAGTTGTTGGAAGGAAAAACAGAACAGTTCAAGAAGTTGCTAGGTCAATGATTACTGAGGCTAGTTTACTAAAATTTTACTTGAAAGAATCTATTCATACTATTGTTTATGTATTCAATCAAGTTCAAGCAAGAGAAAACAGTACAAAGACTCCCTATGAGCTATGTCATGGAAGAATTCCTACTGTTAAATATTTCAAAGTATTCGGAAGCAAATTCTATATCAGAGGAGATGAAGAAACTTTGGGAAAGTTTGATGCAAGAAGTGATGAAGGCATTTTTCTTGGATATTCTACTAAAAGCAAGGCATATAGATGTTTCAATAAAAGACTAAGAAAGATTGTATAAATATTGAATGTGAAGGTTGATGAGACAATGAAGAATTCTATTGACATTGATGGATATGTATCTGATGAACACGATTGTGCAAGAATAGAAGAAATTATGGAAGAACAAGGAAAAGATGAGCAAGAGAAGCAAGATGAATAGAATGAAAGAGAGGAAGATGCCCCGGTGAAGTCCCCTAGGACACCTAGATTTGTACAAAAGAATCATTCATAAAGTTAGATTATTTGAGATAAGACAAAAGGTGTGTTAACTAGAAGCAAAGCTGCTGCTAAAGTGAATTTGTGTTTATTTTTTGAAATTGAACCAAAGACAGTAAGTGAAGCTTGTAAAGATGAACATTGGAAGGAAGCTATGAATGAACTTTTGTAAATTGAAAAGAATCAAACTTGGGAATTGGTCCCAAGATCGATAGACAAAAACATCATTGAATCAAAATGGGTATTCAGAAATAAGTTGAATGAGATTGGAGAAGTTGTCAGAAATAAAGCGAGGCTTGTGTGTAAAGGTTACTCACAAGTAGAAGGCATAGATTTTTCAGAAAAATTTGTCCCGATAGCAAGAATGGAGGCTATAAGGATGTTCTTGGCAATTTTTTCTCATAAATACTTTAAGGTCTATCATATGGATGTCAAGTTAGCATTTTTGAATAGTGAGCTAGAAGAAGAAGTCTACATGGAACAATCAAAAGGATTTTAGTTGACAAATCAACCAGATATGGTGTGCAAATTGAAGAAATATTTATATGGGTTGAAGCAAGCTCCTAGAGCTTGTTATGCAAGGTTAGATAAGTACTTGATTCAACAAAGATTTAACAAAGGTATGACATATAGTAATTTATACTTTAAGATTTAAAATGATAGAATCTTGATTGTAATTGTATATGTTGATGATATTATCTTTGGAGGAAATGAAAACATGTGCAAGATGTTAGCGGAAGAGATGCAAAAAGATTCAAAATTTCTATTTTTGGGGAGATGAATTTATTCCTTGGGCTATAGATTAATCAAATAGAGAAAGGAATTTTAATTTCATAGTCTAAGTGTGTGAGAGAGATGTTGAAGAAGTTTGGGATGGATGGTTCCAAACCGGTAAGTACTCTTATTGTGACTGGTTACAAATTGGGTAAATATGATAATTCACCTAAGGTTGATCAGAGAAATTATAGATCTATGATTGGTAGACTATTATATTTGATTGCTACTAGATCAGATATCATGCATGCGGTTTTTCTTGTGGCTAGATTTTAAGAAGATCCAAAGGAAACACATGTTTCTACATTAAAAAGAATATTCAAATATTTGAATGGCACTTCAAATTATGGATTGTGGTATCCTAAAGATATTGAATTTACACTTAGTGCCTATACAGATGTAGATTGGGATGAATTTTTAGATGACAAAAAGAGTACAAGTGGTGATGCATTCTTTTTTGGATGCAGATTGGTGGCATGATTGAGTAAAAACCAAGATTCAATCTCTTTGTCTACTACTGAAGCTGAGTTTATTGTTGTTGCATCTTGTTGTACACAAGCTCTATGGATGAAACAAACATTGAAAGATATCACAGTGCTATATGACGATCACATTTCTATTTTTTGTGATAATACAAGTGCAATTAACATTTCTAAGAATCCTATGATGCACTTGAGGATGAAGCATATATCTATCAGATATCATTTCTTGAGAGAGAAATTCATGTAGAATGAAGTAAAGCTTGAGTATGTTCCAACGAAGGATCAAATTGTTGATATTTTCATGAAGACTCTTCCTAAAGATACTTTTGAGTATCTCTGGGAGAAGTTAGGGGTTATCGAACCTCCTTTCTTGAACTAGATTCATATGGAGATGCATCAATCTGGTGGATCTATGGATCTATATTTATTTTGGACTGATGTTTTGGTGGCTACCTCTCAAGGGGAGCAGGTAGTATCAGTTTTTGTCATTATGTGTATTTTATTTATCATGTCAAAGGAGAGATCAATGGAAAATATTCTTTTTACTTTTCCATTGATGTCAAAGGCGAAGAGAAGAAGCATGTGAAAATAGAATGGGAAGAATCATATAAGAGATTATATTCTAAGGGGGAGAAAACAAAAAAATGTTAGTATGTTGTCCTTGATGGTTTTTCACATCATGTGTTGCCATCAATGAAAAAGGGGGTGATTGTTGCAAGAATGAAAAGTCTGAAGGTGTTGTAGAAATTTTGTAGGTGTTGTCATTGATGTCAATTGGTCAACTGGTTATCTACTAGATGTTGTTCGTTGTATATGTTGAGGATATTCAAAAAATTGTAGTAAAGATATGTTGCATGTGTTCAATGGTTGCTCCAGTTTTTGGTTCGGATTTTCTCCTATGGTTGTGCGGTTTAGATATGTTGTTCATGGTTGTTAGTAGATGTTATATCCATATTTTTGGTTGTTGATTCCTTGTACAGTGCAAGTTGTGTTCACCAGTTGTGAACTATGGTTTTCTGTGTTTCTGGTTGAGATCCAAGATAAGTGTTATTGGTCCAGATTTCTCTTTGATGAAGTCTTATGACTTTCAATTCTAGAGTTGTGTTTTCTTGGTTCTATTGAAGATAGTTTCAGCATTTAGAAGATTCGTGCTTAATGGTTCTATGTGTTTTACACTAGTTTGGCTGACCTTGTTTGAAATACTACTTTCGAGGATGATGAAGCATGTTGGATCTTTTTGGGTCACTTGAAGTGTGTGTTTGGGTCACCCTCATTCTAATTCCACCCTAGGATGTTTTGGTTCCAACCTAATTTGAATTTTAACTTGGATGGCCGACTTTGGATATGTTTCAAAGTTGAAGATGGTATAAATGGAAGATGAGTTAATGGTGAAGATAAGATGCAAGTGCGAAGAAGTAGAGCGATAAGAGGAAAGAGAAAGTATAGTTTGATGCGAAATTGATTCTATTCAGTGAGTGTGTGTGTGTGTGTGTTGAGAGTTTGGTAGGTCAATGCAAAGCTTAATGTTGAGTTTTTAGATTAAGTGAGCTAAAGGAAAACTCTATCATTCATGCATGTGTGTGAGTAATTGTGGTGGAATATTTTGTTGCATTGGGATTGTATTCTCTCTTTAACAAGTATTTTTTGTATCTCTGTGATAGTGAGCCCTCTGAGTTGTAGCCCTATTGGATAGTGAGTCCTTGTTTTGGATAGTGAATCCTTATTTCAGGCAGTGAGCCTTTTGTAATCAGTTTTGATATTCTCTATAGTGTGAGTTAATCCTCATCGTGGTTTTTCCCTTATTGGGTTTTCCACATGAATTTGGTGTTATTTTTTGTATGTGTTGGATTTAAGTTTTTGCATTGGCATTTGATGATTAATCATTTAAACAATATTCAGAATTGGTTTTGGTGTTTAAGTTAAAGGTTTAATTTTGTGACAGCTGATTCACCCCCCCTCTTAGTTGTCCTATTCAATAGAGAAATCTAGCCTCACCTAAGTCTCCAAGTATCCATGAGCACCTGTAACTGATCAATACATGCCAAACTCCAAATGCAACATAGCACCATCATGAAGTAATCAAGCAAATGATCATGTAATCAATACAAAGAGAACCACATAAGATCAATGTCAAAGCTCCAATCATGAATCAAGAACATAAACATGACAAAATTATCTAACCATATCCTCCTAGGAGATCTCATACAACAATGCATACATCCTGGTTTGAAGAGAACAAGTACCATGCCAAAATCTAATGTGCACAAAAAAGAGTATACCATGACATAATAGCAAAACACTCAAAACCAACAATCAACATCTCTAACAACCACTTCCTGTCAATGAAACCCAATATGTCAAAGAACCCTCACCACATAGAAACAAAATCCAAGAGTTCATCCATGACACCAACAAAAACTGCAAAGATTATCCACCATCAAATGGTGAATCCACATCACTTCCAACAACTCCCATTGAACTATGATACCAATCTACACATGGCATCGTGAAAACCATCTCCTCCATGAAGATCATCCAAGTCTACACATAACTAAAAAAAGTCAGTAACATCAAGTGAAACCAAGATCTCCAAGCCAAGAAGATACAACCGCCAACAAACCATCAGGAATATATCCAACACCGCCAATCCATCACTATAAAAATATCCTATTGAAAAGTGCAACCAAGATATCCATGACATCATGATAAAACATATGCTACAAGTCCCATAGCCAACTATCTAGGTACTATAAACATCATCCATCCCCTCATCTCAAAGCACACATACCAATGTACAAATAACCACGAACAAGGCCAACTAACAAAGTTTGCAACAATAATGAATCAAACATGGTGGATATAGACAGTCCAAAAATGATTCATCCCACTACAAGTAAATGGGTAGCTAATCCACAACCTGTATAACTCATAAATCCAATCAATGAAACATGCAAACTCGTCGTCACATCAGTAAACTGCAAACTGAGATATCAAGATAATAATCATGTAGACCATTATATGGATCAAACACCAAATCAACCTCAGATCTAATTTTCCAAACATGTCCACATCCAAGTACCATAGTCAAGGAACCAAACAATCATCTAGGAGATAAGAAACAACCTCCTAACACCAAATGAAATCACCACCAAAACACCACAAACTTGATTATGTCACGCCAATGCAAAAATGTACCTACATAATCATGACACCATAATCAACACCAACATTGTACTTGGACTCAACTAGCACCCACACAAGACTCCAAGTCTCAAATCATGTCAACCCATGTCCTTAATACTGAAGATAACATATGTACCTAACACCATCATAGTCCAACTCTAAAAAATGAATGTATACCTGTACCAAGAAGCACCAAACTAATAATCAGTTGTACCATCATGAAACAAATATGAAAACATCTAATCCCTCAAGGTTTCGCCTCTTGAATCGTTTGGATGCACACACAATCACACCTTAAATCTTAGGCACCCACAAGTGTTCAAACAAGTACATAACTCTCTCTACTCATCAAACTAAGAAAATAATAGCACCACTATATAGTACATTGAATATGCTCTCCAATGCCTATTCAAAATCGGAAAACCAATTATGTATGCAAAAGTTATGCTCAAAACTGTGAAACCAAGAACATCTAGCTTTTAGACCCCAAAAACTAGTTAAAACAACAAAATCGACAAACCAAACCTATACCATAGTGTAGTTCTCGGAAAGAGTTTTATGTCGACTACAAGAAGTTGAAAATCCAACCATCTGGGTGAAAGTTATGCCCATTTGAACAAAAGTTCTCCAATTTTGCTATAAGGTGGCTCTGTGGTGGCCCCCGAGTGGAGCCATCGACGGCTTGCCGGTGGCGATGGCCAGTCAGTGGCATCCAAGTAGCGCTTGAATGGTTTGGAAATAGCGGACTTCAAAATCCATTTAAAACTGTTTAAAATTTGTTTTTCCATATTTCACCGATGGACCTCATAGGAATATTAAATTTGTTTTAATTAAAAAATGATGCTTGAAAATTTATTTTTCCACATTTCACCGATGGACCTCATAGGAATATTAAATTTGTTTTAATTAAAAAATGATGCTTGAAAATTTATTTTTCCACATTTCACAGACAAACCGGGGGCCATGTCGGGCTGAGGATTCTGCCCCGTCGGTGATGGCGCTACCAATTGTCATGGAACCGACAACCCTACACCATTAGTACGTCATGGCATGGCTATGGTACCCGTAGGGTACAGGGAGTCTGCAGACACCCCTGCAATTATTTTTTATTTTTTATTTTTCAATAAACTTTTTCTCAAGGTGATTTAATATCTATGTATATATTGTAGGAAAAAAAAATTAGCTATGTGAATAATTTTATTTATTTTATTTTCTCTGCAAACTAGTAAAAATTAGACAATTATACGGTCAGACTAAACAAATTTGCATTTTTCAATGAAGAAAATAGGGGGTATTTTATATCATTTTTTGTCTCTCGACCAACCCGGATCCAACCATGAGGTCAATTTTGTCTTTGGAGGTCATCTGCAACATTTACCCCACAAAACCCTCATTTGAATGCACAACCAAGAAACCCTTTTGACCCAACATTTTTCATACCCCAAATCTGCAAACAACCCATCATAATAGCAAACTCAAAACCCTCAGATTTGCAATAAAAAACTTGCAAAACCCTCATATCATGTCATGTATTTCATTCTATCATGCAAAACCATAGATTCAAACTTAAATAAGATTTTCTCAACCTAAGATTATCCAACCACAACCATGGCCCTAATACCAAATGAAAGGAAATATGCATCCACCCAAGATAATTTCCGCATAACCCAAATAGAGAAATCTATGCAAACAAGTATTTAGAATCCATATGCAAAAGAATAAACAACATACCATCAAATATGAAACAAGATATACCCTAGGAAAACCCACAAGAGGGAAAAACCCAGCCTCCAAAAGCATCCATCACTCATTTATCATTTAGTGATAAAATTACAATACATCTTCAGAGTCCTCCATGAACACCTTTGAAACATCAAGACCTCAATAAGCACTCCATGTGAACAAGCCTGTAACCACACATCCCATGCCATGCTTCAACCCTCACAAATGCTAACAAGAGCTAACTTTCCAACTGACCAACCTTAAACAACTATCCATGTGGTTGCTTTTATAGAAGCAAGCTCCCACAAAACCACCAAGTGGTATTACTTTAAACCATGAGATTATAAAACCATGTCCCCACATTTAATATTGGGTAACTTATTTAAATTACTTTCCCCAATATTAAATAAATACATTTTACAACTTTAACTTATGTCCCAATGTTACATACAACATAAACTGGTCCCAAGAATATTAACTCCTAGTGATGCACATATTTCTAGGTACCCTAGGTGCACCACACACATAACAAATAAATAAATATTACACTATAACATAATGCAAGGTGTACAACACCTAATTCCTAACATAACAAGCATAATAGATAGATATGTTTAAATAATTTTTCTATTACACAACAATAATCTTATTTCCAGTTATGTTTTTATGAATAAGATATCCCTGAACATTCTTATTAGACTATGAAATCTTGAGTCATGAAATGAAGAGGTTTTTATTTATTGTTATAGTTAATTGATTTGAGAAGCTATATTTGATTTTATCCTATGGAGACAATCACTTGAGCAAGGGCCACTCAAGGTAACTATTCCTCACTTTAATTTCTACACATTTATTTCTATTGTTACAGTAGTTACCTTCATTATTGCATTGTCTTAATCAGATTGTTCATGTTGTGAATGTGAATGAAATCACGAATAAGATCTTGTCTTATATTTCATAATTTTTAGTCTCAATACATTATCCTCCGGAGTGAGTCAAAATTAGCAGCATCAGTTAGTTACAAAATTTAGTTGTAAACATACCCGTAGCAATAGTTCCAGATTCAATTATTTTTACTGTTAAGCACTTTATGTTTTTCCCACATGTGTAAACACCTATACTAAGATGATATAGGTAGTGTAGAGTCTTTGAATGCACATGTAGTGCCAACATCATCACAATATTATGTTAGCCTTGGTTGATAATTAAATAGAGTATTTACAAGGGTTTACTAGACTATTCAGTTAGCTACCCCCTCTGAATTGTGTGGATATCACCAAGTTTATTGAACATAAGTTGGGCCTTACAACTCCCCTCCTTTCTTTCAAGGAGTGGTTACTAAGAACAAGCAAAAATTGGATTGTGGTTCAGAACAAAGGGGTCAAGGTAGACCCTCTCATAAAAAAAGATAAAGAAAGTAAGAAGGAGATTATTGAGGGAGTTCATAAAACTCACTTCGACACGTTCCCTAAGAGCACATCATCTAATTGCAAATGAAAATAATATTATGAAATATCAGGGGATTAAATCATGTTCATAAACATGATATCCTGAGAAATATTATCTAGGGGGTTCAAAAAAATCACTTCGACATGTGCCCTAAGAGAACATCATCTAATTGCAAATGAAAATAATATTATGGAATATCAGGGTATTAAATCATGTTCATAAACATGGAATAAAGAGTCTTTTCATCAATTTTATAGATTAAATATTTTGTTGAAAAAAGGTTGGATGAGGTTCAGCTTGAGATCCAAGTTAAAGTAATGGAATATTCTTGTCAAATTCAGGAAGACGATCCACTTAATCGTCTTCATGATATCATTTCTAAAGAAGAGGAATTCTAGAAACAAAGATCAAGGGCAATTTGGCTAAAAAATGGAGAACGAAATACCAAGTTTTTTATCTCTCCTTCCTCTAGCATAGGGTTGCTAATAGAATTAGTTTCATCCAATTATATGACTCCCTATTAGAGGATGAAGGAGATATCCATAAGGTTGATTTGGATTTATTTTCCAACCTTTTAGCTGATGATCATATAAGTGAAAACCAGTTTCTAGGAGTAATCCCCAAAATTATTTCCAAGGAAAAAACAAACAGCTAATGTGTATCCCTCCTGAGAAAGAAATAAGATAGGTTATTCTTTCATTTGAAGGGAATAAGGCCCCTAGACCGAATGGTTTACCTCTTTTCTTTTTCCAATCCTTTTGGGACATTGTGGTGAAGGATGTTGTGAATGCCACTAAGGAGTTTTTTGGGAGTAGAAAATTACTGATAGAATGAAACTCAACCTTTCTAGTTCTCGTTCCAAAGTTTTTTGGTGCTAAGGCCTTTGGATATTTTAGGAATATTATCCTTTGTAACTCAATTTATAAGATCATCTTTAAGGTTCATGTGATTAGATTGCAATATATTCTTCTAGAGCTAATCTCCAATCAACGAAATGGGTTTGTACACAGAAGACAGATTGTAGACTCTATAATTTCTATGCATGAAAGTACTCTTTCTCTCTCTCAATGAATAAGAAGGATGGTTTCTTTTTAAATTTGGACTTAGTTAAAGCTTATGATTGGTTTAATTGGTGCTTTTAACCCATGTTCTAGTGAATTTTTGTTTTGGCAGCAAGTTTATGACCTAATTTTTCACCTTATCTCCTCCCCTCTTTTCTTTGTGATTGTAAATGGTTCTCCCTTTGAATTCTTTAAAAGTTCTAGAGGGATAATATAGGGAGATCTGATTTCTTTGTTTCTCTTTATCATTTTTGTGGAAGCCTTGGGCATATTTATTCAAGCAGAGGTTAATGGGGGTTCTCTTAAAGGGGTTTGTCCATCCTCTCTTAGTCCTCCTAAATATCATCAATAATTTTTTGATGATACAATTATTATGGGGATGCTTTGGTGAAGGAATCAAAGAAGTTAAAATCCATTTTTCTAAACTATGAGAAGGCATCAGGTCAAAAAATTAGCCTCCATAAAAGCAACATTCTCTTCCTGATCATGCTTGTTCAACTTCATTTGAATTTAGTTGGCACCCTTCGTTGTAATGTGGGAAGTTTTCCTTCTTCCTATTTGGGTCTTCCACTTTGTGTGAACAATATATTGGATTCATTCTAGTTAGGGTTGTCTTGACAAATTACATTCAAAACGGGCTAGATGGAAGAGTGATATGCTCAACCAAGATGGAAAGGTCCAACTTCTCAAGGCTACTCTTCATAATTCACCTATTTATGCTATGAGTCTGTTTAAAGTTTGGGTAAATATGTGGAAAATTTTGATCAAATTCAAAAGAGTTTCCTTTGGGTAGGAACTCAAGATAGAAAAAGATTTTTTTTGGTGGCTTGGGATCAAGTTTGCAGACCAAAGAAGCTAGGAGGTTTGGGCATTAGGAAAATTAAAGAATTTAATAATGCTCTACTTGTAAAAAATGCTTGGAGACTCATATCTGATCCAACTGATTGATCAAACATCTTGAAGAATAAGTATTTTTTTGAGTACAACAACTTTAGGGAGGTTTTGGATATTGATCAACTTTTAGAGGGATCTTGCAACTGGAAAAATATTCTTCATTTGAGGTATATATCATTCACAAAGTTTTTTGTTGGCTCCTTGGTAATGGTAGGCCGATTAACTTATGGGATGATGTTTGGTCTAACAACCTCCCACTTGGGGATTTTCCCTGGGCTCAACCTTTGAATGATGTTTGTGTCAAAACCTTTGGTTGTTGTGTTGCTGAGTATATTCAAGAAAAGAATTAGAAGAATTTGAGGGTTGTCGATTTGAATCTAGGGGAGCTTTATTGCTTCCTTTCTCTTATTCATATCCCTTATTTCTTGAAAGTTGAAAAATTGATTTGACACCCCTCTTTGGATGGTTTATACTTGGTTGCTTCGGGCTTTGGGATCTTGATGAAGTAGCAAACTCCTCCCCCTTTTTGGAGCACTCTTTGGAACTCAATGCTCATTCCTAAGATCAATATTTTCTTTGGATCATGGTCCAGAATAAAATACTTACTTTTGATCATTTGTGCAAAAGGGGGTTCTCCTTTCCTAATAGGTGTCCCATTTGTGAAATTAATTTGGAAGATTCCTTTCAGATTTTCTTTGGTTGTAGCTTCTCTTGATTTGTTTGGGATCAAATTCTTTCTCTCTAGAACTTAAACAATATTTTTCCCAACTCTTTTGTTGATTTTTATGGTCAATGGTTCTATCATTTTTCTAATCCTTCACTCATGTTGTTGTGGTCTCTTATAGTTATGCATGTTGCATGGGGCCTATGGAAAGAGAGAAACAACCATGTGTTCAAAGATGAACACTTAAAGGAGGAAGGTGTTTGGATTAATATCCAAAGATCTATCAAAGAGAATTTCATGAATGGAGTCACTGAGAAGTACTTGGAAGGATTGGAAATTAATATTTCTAAGTATGATTCTGAGGTTTTTGAGAAGTGGAATCTCCACTTTGATATCTCTTTCCCTTTCAAAAATATTAATTATTCTAGAGAGAATGTGGTTTGGAGGTGTCCGCAAAAGGGATGGATTAAATTTAATTTTGATGGGGCTGCCAAAGGGAACCTTATGCCCACTGGAAGTGGGGGAGTCTTAAGAGATGAGGAAGGAAAGTTTGTTTTAGTGGTGGCACTCCCTTTGGGAATTCATACAAACCACTTTGTTGAAGCTGCAACAAATTATAACGACTTAAAATTAGCTTACAACAAAGGGTATAAGAAGGTTTGGTTGGAGGGTGACTCTCTAAACATTATTAAATGTATAAAAAAATGTTCATACTCTTAGCTAGTCAATTGACACTAATCCTAGACTCCCTAAATATGATTAAATCCTTTGAGGAAATCAGTATTACACATATTTATCGAGAGGAAAATAATTTGGCTGATATTTTCTAATGAAGGCATGAAAAGTGAATCATTAAAATATGGGAGGAGTACTCCTCTATACTCATCGAATCTCTAGAAATTATAAATTATGAATTCCAACATAGATTTCAAGAATAGATGGGATGTGGGAATTATGAGACCCAGACTCCTTGCACGTTTTCTAGGTAAAAAGGGGGTTTCCTTCCCTTTTCCTATCTACCAAGATTTGTGGAGCAACATATATGGTTTTTTTATTAGATTCATTACAATTATAATGGGAGGTGAGAGAAGTAGAGTGGATCCCTTATCCTATGATGGGGTCTATAGGAATCCAAAAGTGTAGAGACTTGTGGAAGAGGGGCACCTAGCTCCCTACCTAGAGAGGCTTCATGATCATAACCTGAAAGCTACCAAGATTTTTATCAAAGGATGTTGAATTTTAATGGAAGGAAAATTTAAATTTATATAAGTGGGGTGAAATCACAATACCGTGTCTCACTTTTTTCCCAAGATGGACATTTACATCAATATTTTTAATAGAATCTTCATTTTCTAAGACCTATAGAAGCTAAACTGCTAAGAATTTGAAGATGATGTGAACTAGTAATTTGTGGCAATTTGTGTGTAGATTCTAAATATGTTCTTTTTCAAAATTTCTAAAATAAATCATGAATCTTTCAACATCTCCTTTAATAACTAGTTTTAAACAAAAAACAACATTTTCAGAAAGTAACATTTGTGTCGTACAACATAACTTTTTTTCTATAAAGGATTAAATTCTAATTTTAGAAATATATATTCTCAACATCAATATCTAGGGAAGGATATTTTTTCATAATTTTTTGTTGCATATATTTTTTTAAATTAATATTTGAAGTCACCATAACTATAATTTGGACATACGTGTGTGTCGTACAACTTAACTTGTTGTGTATATATCATAATTCAATTCTTCTTTTTTTGGTGAAACAAGGACAAAAATACCTAGGGAAAGGGTATTTGTTGACATTTTTTTACAATGGTTTACTATTTTTCCAGCTCTACACAACAAAGAGCTGCATGTTCAGAGAAAAACCTATGCTTAGTAAAAAATGAAAAATTAAATACATGATAAAATGAAAATATATCAAATATATACTTGTTGGAAAGCTCATTTTGAGGGATAAAACCTTGCAAAATATAAATTTTAAATGACATTATTTAATCCCTCAAAAGGTAAAGAAAATTTGGTTTTTTACCAACATTTTGATAGGTGCAAAGGAGACTCCAATGTGGGTATGATTTAATACTAGAGGGGTTCTATCCAAGAGGATTTGATCTAAGGGGGTTTTATCTATCAATATTAAATTAAAACCCTTTATATGGAGCCTCTCAAGAACTAAATCATTAGTTTTTTTCTAAAAATAGCGATTTCAAACAAAAATCAACATGTCCCAAAAGTGAGACACACTATTGTGGCATCACCCAGTGAGGAGGTAATTCTTGATATTACTGGGCTTTCAATGCAAGGGAGGAAATTCTTTAGATATAGGAAGGTAAATGGTGAAGCCCTAAACTGATTTTTTAAGAGGAATGAGCATGGAAAACTAGTGAAACTCTCCTCTTGGGGCTATGACCATCTATCCATAAAATCCATCTGGGTGGAAGTTGTCAAGGTCATCATATGGTATATCATGTTGGATGGTAGGTTTACAACAATTTGTGGTGTTCATTTTATTTTCTTAAATCACTTTTGGCATAAATTGTTGGTTTTGTTTCCTTACTTTCTATTAGCCTCTTTGGATTATGTTGTTAAGGAACATTTGAAAAACCCCAAATAACCTATTTTGCATGAGGGGTTAATCATCATTTTTATGGAATATATTAAACCCCTATGTTGCATCTGAGGGGGAAGGGGAATTTTAAGATAAAACAATAATTGATAGTTGTTCACTACTCTGATAGGAGTTCATATACAGTGAGGACAAGGATGATGAAGGATGAAGGGAAGAAGATGAGGGAGAATATTTTTTGGAAGTGTTCTTTGTGCTACTGTCTGGGGGAGAGGATCAAAGGAAAATAAATAGTGTTGGTAAGAAGAACTCTCCTAAAAAGAAAGTGAATAAGACTAACTCTTGGACCAAAGGCTCAAAACAAAGGAGGAAGGGGGTAAAAATCAACGAAAGGGGAAAAAAAATTTAAAGTCTAAAAGGGAAGTTTTAGGCAAAGGTAAGGACAAAGTGGGTGATAAAATGGCTACTGGGACCCAGTCTTTGAATAAAGGCATTGCAAAAGATATCCATGATGTTGTAGACTTTCCATTTTTTTTTGAGGAATTTACTTACCTCCCCTTTAATAGAGAGGATATTTATGATATCTTAGGGATTTTCAAGGAAGGGGTTACTAACCAATTCAAACTATCAAAATGGTTCTTTCTAGAAATCAACAAAATTAATATCAAAGTCTGAGCCCTATAGGAGAAAATCACCAATGAGGATTAAGATTGGCTAAGGGTGGAGAACAAAGAGTTGAATAAAAAGATTGATGGTCTTGAGGATTCTATTAGTGTTTTAAAGATACTTTTGATAAACATATGACTAATTTGGAAGAGAAAGTTCAAGATACAAATATAAATTTGGAGAATATATTAAAGATTAGACACTGCTCTATAAAAAATAGTGTTGAGGGGATTAGGATTCTTACAAAGAAGCTCAAAGAATTGAGAGAGTAGGTACTAATGGGTTCCATAAGGAGAGTAGAAAGAAAGAGCAGTAAAACAAAGACAAAGGGAAGAAACAAGTGCAGACGATTAAAAGGGGTCAATCTTTAGAACAAGGGGGAGCAAAAATAAGTCTTTCGAGGAGGAATTTAGAGTGAGTTACTAAACTTGGTTAATCTACATCAAAACTTCTACAACCAGGAACTAGAGGTGGTGGATACTCTTAAGAATATGAAAGAGTTATGTGGCTATTTTTTTCTTTTAGTTCACTATTGTTAGGTTGTTGTTTGGTTGTGTTTTATTTTTATGGAAACATTTTATTTGTAAGGGTTTTGGGTCCCTCCAAAACATGTTTTTCCTATTAATAAAAAAAAAACTCATTATTATGAACATTATTATTGGTTTGTGTACCTTAAAGATCAATCAAAATAAAGGTGTATGTTCTAAAAACCTAGTCATATATGGAAATTCCATATACTTGCTACAAATAAATATTATAAAACATCTAGGGGGAGGTAGTATTTTTCATGACTTATCATTCCAGAGTGAAGTGATCGACCAAGAGTTAAATGACTTCAAAAAAATTCTCAATATAAAGTTTCTAAGCCTACTTTGTTTCACCCCTAACACCTAAAAAACCACTCCAATTTATCACACATGGGTTAACACAAGAGTGGTAATACCTAGTTATTCAAAAAATATAACATGCATACATGTAAATACAACCATGTCATAAATTAAAATGAAACCAATTATCATAACTTTTAATTATTCAACAATTGTAATAATTAACTATTAAAGTATTAATTTTTTATCCTTAATCATTAGGTTCATCCTATATTCAGAAATATTAAATATGATTAAAGCTTTAATGTTAGAGCTCCCACCTTAGTCCAAATTGACATTAACACAAAAATAAATTATAGAGTTTATGGGAATGTGATTAATTGACCAACACATGCATACACTCATGCAAGACAGATACATCTCATAGAACTACATAATATAAATCAAAACTCAATTATTATTCTATATTCATATAATAATTCATATATTAAAAAAGAAACATAATTAAACTACATTTAATCATCAACTAATTAATGACACTAAACTATCAAAATTAAGGCAACCAATATTTCATAAATAAATAAATAAATGTGAAGCTAAAAATATGATATAACTCTATCACAAAATAATAAAATGTTGCATAATCATTTTAACTTGTTAGAGTCACATGTGATCACAAAAGAGTACAAAACATCACAAATATAATTCAATACAAAATTATGCATTAAAATTAAAGATACAATACGTATAGCTAAACATGTTTCAAAATTATCAATAATAAAAGAAAGAATTATGCCTACCAATATTAAATTACTTCATGAAAATATAAGTTCTATGATTGATGCAATAAAATCTAAATTAGAAAGTAGAACAATAATTACAAAATAAAATAACAAATCCACTCCAAACCCTTTCATTTTAAGTTATCAAATATCAACGCTTAATTGATAATTGATTGTTTATTATTTATTTCAATTAATTAGATTCTAAATTATCAAAAAATGTGTTTTTATTTCTCTTCACCCTCATTTGGAGATATGTGTCACGAATAGAGGTTGTAATGCTAGTTTAAGTAAATATTAAGTTATTGAGTCCATTGAATAAACCAATGCTATGGTATCCTTTTAAGTAACTTTTTTCCATGTAGGCCATAAAATTTTCAAGCTTCTCTTTCAATTATCTTAAAAACTAGCAATTGTACCTTGGTGTGCAATGGGTTTCTTGAAGAGATTTGGAAGGTCAATTAAGATAAATTTTGGTATTTTTTTTAGATGCATTTGTGTAGTACATGAGGTCAATTGGTAGGCCATTTAGATTTATTTTTTTGTTTTGCAAAAAATGTCTTAATGGAAGAGTGATAGGTTCACATCAACTATGCATCCACTTGTAGGGATCTAGACACGACTAAAACAATACCTCTAAAGCGGGAAGATAATCAAGCTTCGTTACCAATAGACTCATCTTATGTTTGCAATAGGGACGAAGGGAGAGATAGGGAGAGATAGCGATGGAAAGAGGGAGAGATAGAGGGGAGAATATTCAAGAGAGAGAGGGGTAAGGAGATAGAGATAGGGGATGGATATAGATAGAGAAGATGTAGAAGGAGAGGGATATGGAGAGAGAGAGAGAGAGAGAGAGAGAGAGAGAGAGAGAGAGAGAGAGAGAGAGATAAATGTGGAGATAGGAAGTGTGATATATATAGAAGTAGATAGAGGGTGAGATATAGGGGTAGAGAAAGATAGATAGATAATGAGATAGAGATAGAGATAGAGATGCAAAGACATATAGCTATAAATGTTTAGGAAGAGGGACACATAGAGAGTGTCACATCTCAGCCCTTGTTCAATTAAATTATTAAGAAAACTAAAATTAAATAAAAGAAAGAAAATATGTTTTCCTTTATTTTTATGTAATGAAATGAATAAATGAGATTGTGATGTCCATCGACTTTATTATACATAATATACAAGAGATTTATATCTCAATGAATTAAATGAATACAAGAAATGAGAAAACTAAACGAATAAGTCGGTTACATGTAATTAAATTTCATGTCATACAAGAGGATATAAAATTTTAATAACATAATGAATTTGCATGTGAGCATCGTAAAAGTGGGGGCTATTTTGAGAAGGAAACCATCTTTATATGAAAAATATTTTATGAGAATGGATGGAGGGAGACCCACATGTCTACATGCAAAAGCAAGTGTAAAGGATGGAAGTAGTGGGGGTGATCTGGAAGGAAAAAGAGAGGGATTTTAGCAAAAAAACCGTGGAGAAGATTTTGGGCAGACAAGAGGAGAAAGGAGCAAACGAAGGAGGGGAGCTATTTCCATTTTTGAAAAAGGCAAAAACATCAAAAATTGCAGCCCAAAAGAGGTAATTTCAAGTTTTTCTTCAAATGTTTCCTTCACTTTAACGAATGGATTTTTCCTTCTTGTGCTTCGCCTTGAGTCAATAGAGTATCGAGTACCTAGCTTTTACCTTATTTTTGAGTACTTGTTTCATGTAGATCCATGGCTTTGGTTTTTAGATCTTTTTTGTGTTGATCGATCCTAACCCTTACCTGTTAGCCATGTTATGTGGATGAAACCACCATTTTATCTTTTTTCATTATTATTTTATTGCCATGCATGTACATGATTGGGTTGAATGCCTGTAATCAGAATCTAACCCATGTGCTACACTTACTCTCTGTAGCCAAAGTTGTTCGACCCATTTTCTAATAATACTTCCTATCCAATGTAGGAATATTTTTTGTTTAATAAAATCCTTTACCTGTTGAGTTAATGTCTTCAAATAGAGAATGGATCTTTGTTTCATACAACAAGTGTTTATGTGAACACCATTTATGGTGCTATTTTTCCTTAATAACCAATCAAACAATAACCATCGACCGAGGCAACCATACCTTAACCATATCTATTTTGAGCCAAATGATAAGGATCGTTCAGGCATGAATGTCAGATTATAATGATCCCTATCATT
Source organism: Sequoiadendron giganteum (assembly GCA_007115665.2). Classification (NCBI taxonomy): domain Eukaryota; kingdom Viridiplantae; phylum Streptophyta; class Pinopsida; order Cupressales; family Cupressaceae; genus Sequoiadendron; species Sequoiadendron giganteum. Next base: position 370,245,739 of record CM021104.1, read on the forward strand.
CTATCTTTAATGCAATTTAATGGATGACTCTATCATTCAGTATTATTGCACATTGTTGAACAATATTCATCGTTATGTTTTCAAGCATATTATGGAACATTTTCCACCATTCTGTGTAATGCATGTAATGATTGAGTTTGGTTATATGTATATTGGTGAACGATTTCACATCATTCTGTTATTTTCCTTACTGTTGAACAAACTTGCATCATTTTGATAAAGATGTTGTGAACGATACCATCATTCTAGGTTATACTATTTGTCAAAAGTTTTAATAATGTCCCATATATGATGATAATGCATGTTTTTATTTCAATATGTTGCTACCAGAGTCAAAGGCCTTAGTAGGTAGATGAATGTATTAATCACATAATTTCCTTTTGATGATTCTCCTTTCACCAAAAACAATGTGTATATATATATATATGTATACACTATCGTTCAAAAGAGTTGATTCTCAATAGTGTCGAATGATAATCATACACTGTTCTCTTTCCTATTTTAGTGATACCTCTGATAAATGAGTGATGGTGCCATATCTTTCATAGAGTTAAAAAATATATTTATTGGCACATTATGTTGATCGATACCATGCATATTGTTCTAATGATAACATACATATCGACCCATGTTGTGATAAATGTTGTAAAAGATGATAAGAACAGAATGATATTCATCATATCGTTCTGATTATAATGAATGATTTAAATGAAGTTTAAATATAAATGACAGTATTCACACCATTCTTATTAAATATTGGCTCTAAAGAATGAATAGAAAATTGAAAGATATAAGATTTACTTTAATTTCCTTTGTTTAAAATTTAGAATGATATTTTCTTCTCAGTAAGCCAAGGGATAATATTAGTTCTTAAACCAGACTTGATGTACCTTTGACTGATAATTTGATGACTTGGTTATAAAAAAATCAGAATGTTTGTAAAGAACAAAATGAATAAAGAATAACTTTTGTTTCACTAGAGAAGTAAGTCAGAATGAAAGGTATATATTTTGTTTTAACACAGATTATTTCTGATGTCGATTATAGTTTGTTCTATGTAAAATGACTTCATGATATTTGGGTTGGAATCTAGACTCTTATCAAAGTCTAATTACTACTTATTATTTATGTTCCCTATATTTCATTTGAATCTAATTGATTTTATATGATCAAAATGAGCATCTGATGGAAGTTGATGTCCTTTTGAACATGGCAATCTATATGTAGAATGGAATTTATTTTATCTTAAAGAACATATGCGCATATGCAAATTATGAATAGAAGGCCATATATGTGTACATGCATAAAATTTCCTATTTATGCATATACACATATAGATTGTGTTGCAAAGTATTTTGAACCTATTTAAAATACTAGCTAGACTGTAGAAAATTTGTTATATGTTGCTAGTGGATGGTCTAGAAGGGAGGGACACTCCCTTTGTGTAAGTGGAAAATTGCCTTCTGAGATAAGTGTCAAAAATGGATATACAAAGAGTGTAGTTGCTTATGCAACATATTCTTGACCAAGCTTGGTAGCCCATTATGATAGTATGAACTAATTATATATTATTACTCTCTGCCATTTCCTAACATAGATCTTGCATATTCTTAAAATAGATAGAAATGCATCTAGTTGTTAGACACCCACTAGATTCCACCTTGCTTATTGTATCTCTTGTTACGAAACCCGGTGAACATTATCACCTTTAGAGAAATTGGTTAAAGTCCTTGTTGCTAGGTGGTATGGCCTAGATACTATAGGGTTGGATTTGGGAAATAATATATTAATTACATCATTTATGAATGAACTACAAGTTAACATCTTTCAAGAAGATTTAAATGGCAGGACTTAAAAGACATGTTTGAAAGTCAAGAGAAAACTTCTCTTAGTACTTTGAAAAGGGTATGTATGCTTGGTAGCATTCTAAAATCTGCAATACCATAATGGATCATGTTGTGCTAGATTATATAAGAATTTGTATGCATAATTACCTATAAATATGTGTACCATAAAATACATACATGTGATGCACCTTCTTTATTTAATATTGCATATTTTTCCATGCTTTTAATACTTGCATGCTCTTATATTGATCTACTACATTTTTGGATATGCACTTATGAAAGGATTATTGAAAGGTTTTCTTTCATATAGAAATGTTATCATGTTAGCCTACTTGTACGTGCAAATATTTACCTTGATTAGAAATGGACCAAGAAACTTTGAAGATGAATTGGTATGTAGCCTTCATGATTGACCATGTATGTGCGAAAGCGTCAAGCATGGTGACATTTTTGGTGTAATCCTTGTGTTGATAAATCATGATGTGATTATATGTTGATATGAATTGCTTCACACATTACATTACTCCTATTCAAAGTTGCATTGCTATTTTTCCTTGTGTTGGGTGGGGCATTCATCTTTCAGGAAGAATTTTGGAGAAGCGATTCACTTCATGGTAGGGCAGAAACGCACTCCAATAATGTTCTTACCCTTGAAATGGTAGAAGGAGTCTCAAAAGTCAAAAGGATCATGTCAGGAAGGCTCAAGTTTTCAGTATATTGAATATATTTTCTAACAAACAAGTGGTTTATTGTAAGGGAAAAGCTCCCATATGTTCAACCATGTAATTCAGCACATGTACTCCCAACTTTATTTATTTAATAATTCCTTATCTTATCCATGTACATTGTACATGTGTCATTTTTACATGCTTGATGATGTGTGATTTTTGAAGTTAATTAAGTTTACTCTATGGAGGCCATTACATTTGGTATCAGAGCTTAAGGTTTAGTACTCAGGCCTTGAGTTCACCTTACTTACTTGTGACATTTGATCGCATGAACCTCCTAGAAGTGCTTAATGTATGATGTGTAAGCAAGTCAGTAAGAAAATTTGTGTCTCTTATATTTTGTCACACTTGATAGGAAAAGGGATGATGTTCCTTGTCTGAGAGTTCTTGGAAGAAAAGTTAGTTGCTCTCAAGGTAGTGCCTTTGGCACATAGACTTGTCATTGGAAAGATCGGTTTTGATCAATGTCTAAGTTGGCAACATCCTAAGATTTCCATGTACATGACCTAAGTCCTTGTGTATATTAGAAGGCATCACTTGGGAAATCCTGATAAAAGAATTCATACCTTATCTATATGTTGGACCTACATGTTTGATGCTCTTATTCCTTTACATGATTGATATAGCTATTGCCACATATCTATTGAGCCCTCTGGATAAGCTTTGTAGTGCAAGTTTTGGTCCTTTTAGATGTTAGGACCCATTACCATATTACCTATGTACTCATGAAGACCCTATAAGAGAAGGTATCATGAATGATGTCTTAAAATCTTTCTAAGATGTTCCTTAATACATAATTTGAACACATCGTAAGAGATGTTAATAGATTCTTGCATTGTGATATTTTTCCTTTAAGTAGAAGGCATATTGAAAACTGTGTTCAATTTATATGATTATTATATTATTCTCTTAGGTTTCATTTAATTAGAACTAATACTTGAAAGGAAAACTTATGTTACATTAAAAATTTGTATAATTCCTTTTTAAAGTCATTTATTTTGTAACAAGAAATGAGCATAACATATTGCATGACATATTGCATCTACATTGAGATTCTAAGAGATTGTTCCAACTTATGCACGGTGCAACCTGAAAAGAGCTATGTGTTGCATGATGATATTACATTAGAATATTAAAAATTGTTGAACCTTCTTGAAGTGCATGTTACCTCGCTCTTGTAAGAATGCATTATTGAATGTATGAAAGAAAGTGATAAACATGTGAGAAGTTTACCTAGTAGATCATTGGGAATAGAGACCTATGTCTCTAGAATGCATTAACCATAATAATTGTGGTAAAACGTGTATGTATAATGCCTTGTAGTGTCTTGAGGAAGTTATATAGGTGCAATGAATTATTTTGCGTCTATGGGTATAGTTGGTTAACCTATCTTCTTTAATAAGATATAGAGCAGTAGAAAGGATCCTACCTCATATGTAATCCTCTAATGTGGATTATGCTTATTGAATGACCCTACCTTGAAAGCAGCGTTAACTAAGTTATAACATAAATTGAAGTTCATTAATGAATTTGATATGTTGACCTACATAAGCATCTGGATGTCATGGTATCAGGATTGTGATAGTGACTTGAGATCTAGATTTTTTAGACCCTTAAGTGGGTAGCTCTTGCATGACTAAATGAAATGTCAACTCTTACATAAGATAATGTGTTTTAGTTTGAAAACCTTAGTACCATTGCATGGCTTATCTTTTCAACATGTAATCAAAGTGATCATATGCTATAAGTCTTGGAATTCCATATTTGATTATTGTACTTTGTACTACTTGATCTAGAATTTGAGTTGACTAAGTGGCAATGTTAGCCTAGTCAAACTATGTAAACTGATCAACTTGACATTTGGAAATGAATATAAATTATTTGGACATGATGTGCTATGATAGAAAATAGTTATTATATTTATGTTCTTTAATCTATTATTCACAATGTCATAATTGATTTATTGGATTGAATCTAACTCTTGCATATATGTGAATTTATCTTTCGCATGTCTTCTTGCATTAAATTGAAAAGGAAATATTTGAGTATGGAAAAAAAATACATGGAAATATGTATTGATATTTGAAATCATTGCATGAACGTGTAACTAGAAATGATTGATTTGTGAATGTGATTGGGTATGTTACCTAGCACACCTTGGATGAAAGGTGTTGTGCGGACACACAGTTATGAGAAGTGTTTCAAATTGATGATTCTTCTATCTTGAGTCTATTTTCAAATCTTTTGGTGACTATTCCAAATGTTTGAAATTGTTGGTCCTATATCACGTTAAGTGTTGTAACCTATCAAGTTCACCATGAACTATGAAAAAAAGTTTGAGGGAGTAAACTACAGAGATCATACTAACCTTGAATTAGTATCATGATTGAGTTTTGTCTTACAAATTGTGAAGAGTGTCATGTATGATGCTACACGCATTATATGATATGCATTGAGAAGACTTAAATATCATTAAGTGATTGGCATTAATGTATTCTTCCGATTCATGCACGATGTGATGAATTAAGAAAATATTATCTTCTTTGTAATTATATATGTTGATATACTTAAGTATGAGTGAGGAAGGTTTTTCCTTTTGGGATGGGTGTTGAATGTGGGACAACATAGAAGGATGCTCCTATTTATAGGATATTTCCACCTATTATCAAGAGATTTGGCCAAAGGCCAGACCATTGAAAAAAATTGTTAGCCTAGAAAACTTTGTCTAATATGATTCCCTGCCACATCATGTGAATAGATATTTCTATATGTAAGCAAGTAGAAGTTATAGGCATGCACTAGATTCCCCCTGCCTTGAAATATTTTGAGGTAGCTAGGCACTTCATGCAAGGTCAATAGATCTTTAGGTAGGAAGAACTTCGTGGAAGTATAAACCTCATGATCAAGTGGAAAGGCACCCAAATCATGTTTTCGACTTTGACTAGAGGCATGTGTGGATTGATGGTAGTTGGAGACTTCATAGAATATGTATTATTTATGAATAATTATTTACTACTTGTATGATGCACTAGCACTAGTATGAGTGTTGTGCTTTATAAACATGCAAATATATGAATGATGCACTTGCACATGAGAAGATATAACATATATGAAGTCATTTCTCATCTTGTGATTAACTCTACTAGATTGATTATTGTTACTTTTGACTCATGTACATTGATGATCTTGAATCATAATTTAGTCTCTTTATAAGCATGATTTTATGAAGACAAATGCTTTCTGATAATTTGAGAATGTGCACAATGGTATCACTCGTGAAAGACATTTGTGAATGAATTTTACATGTTTTTATGCACATATGATCCTGTTGTGATTTACATTAAGATATTCCTATTTGGAAGTTTTAATCTTTCACTTCTTAATATGTGAATTATTTATGTGGTGCTAATATTTGAATGAGCTAGAAATAGCTCAAGTTTGTAGAAGGAAAGATAGAAACATTAAAGAGGAAACACGAGCAACTTGGCCAACCAATCGAACTAAAAGGGTATAGAAGCACAGGTATGCATGTGCATGAATACAAAATTTGAAGCTTGTGGAAATTTGCAAAATTGTTTCCATTACTTGAGCATTGAGATGATTAAATCTTATGAAGATAAGAAGAAAAATATTGAATAATTTTGATATATGAATTTTATTATGAGTACTAACACAACTAAAGTTTTGTGTTTTTTCTATGAGTGCCACAAAAAGATCATCACCATCACGAGGGAGAGGAAATTGTTGGAGAAGAGGTAACCTAGCCTTTTAAAGTTGGAAGGTAGTAATGGAATATGCACACACTCACTTAGAAGTTGCCGCATGATGTTATATCAAATGAGTGTGCTTTTCTTATAATAAAAGTGCATGTTTGCACTGTTCTAAGTGTTTGTCAAATGAAAATTTCAATGCATTTAGTTGATGAAAATGCTCACCATGTCCCGTAGGAGATTTGATGACCATGTTTTGGGTATAATGATAAATGGGACTTAAATTACTTGTTGGCATAGTGTGAAACCTCATCTACTTCAGTGATTATTTGGTAAGACATCAAGACAATGTATCTTCCTAGTGAGAAAGTATGTCACATCTCGCCCCTTGCTCAATCAAAAATTAGGAAAACTAAAATTAAATAAAAGAAAGAAAATACATTTTCCTTTATTTTTATGTAACGAAATGAATAAAAGAACTTGTGATGTTTATCAAATTTATTATACATAATATACAAGAAATTTATATCTCAATGAATTAAAAGAATAGAAGAAATAAGAAAATTAAATGAATAATTTAGTTACATGTAATTAAATTTCATGTCATATAAGAGGATGTAAACTTCTAATAACATATGAATTTGCATGCGATCATTGTAAAAGTGGGGGTTATTTTAAAAGGAAACCATCCTTATATGAAAACTATTTTATGAGAATGCATGGAGGGAAACCCACTAGACCAGCATGGCTATATGCAAAAGCAAGCATAAAGGATGGAAGTAGTGGGGGTGATCTGGAAGGAAAAAGAGGGATTTTAGCAAAAACACGTGGAGAAGATTTTGGGTAGACAAGAGGAGAAAGGAGCAAATGAAGGATGGGAGATGTTTCCATTTTTTAACAAGGCAAAAACACTGAAACTTGCAGCCCAAAAGAGGTAATTTTGAGCTTTTCTTCAAATGTTTCTTTCACTATAACGAATGGATTTTTCCTTCTTGTGTTGCGCCTTGAGTGAATAGAGTATTGAGTGCCTAGCTTTTACCTTATGTCTAAGCACTTGTTTTGTATATCCATGGCCCTAGGTTTTAGATATTTTTTGTGTTGATTGATCCTAACCCTTCCCTGTTAGCCATGTTATGTGGATGAAACCGTCATTTTATCTTTTTTGCATTGTCATTTTATTGCCATGCATGTGCATGATCAGGTTGAATGCCTGTAATCAGACTCTAAATCATTTGCTACACTTATTCTTTGTAGCCAAATTCATTCAACCCACTCTCTAATAATGCTTCATATCCAACATATGAATCTTTTTTGTTTAACAAAATCCTTTACTTGTTGAGTTAATGTCTTTGAATAGAGAATGGCTCTTTGTTTCGTACAATAAGTGTTTATGTGAACACTGTTTATGGTGTTGTTTTTCCTTAATAACCAGTCAAACGATAACCATTGATCGAGCAACCATAACTTAACCCTGTCTATTTTGAGCCAAACGTTAAGGATCATTCGAGCATGAATGTCAGCTTAGAATGATCCCTATCATTTTGTCTTTAATGCAAGTTAATGGATGACTCTATCATTCAGTATTATTGGACGTTGTCGAACGATATTCACCCTTTTGTTTCAAAGCATATTGTGGAACATTTTCCACCATTTTGTGTAATGCATGTAATGATTGAGTTCTGCTATATGTATATTGGTGAACAATTTCACATCGTTCTATTATTTTCCTTACTGTTGAACAAACTTGCATATTTTTGATAAAGATGTTGTGAACGATACCATCACTCCATGTTATACTACCTTTCAAACATTTTAATAATGTCCCATATATGATGATAATGCATTTTGTTATTTCAATATGTTTCTACCAGAGCCAAAGGCTTTAGTAGGCCGAGGAATGTATTAATGCCATTGTTGCATTTTGATGATTCTCCTTTCAGAAAAATGATGTGTATATATATACATTGTCATTCAAAAGAGTTGATTCTCAACAGTGCCAAATGATAATCATACATGGTTTTCTTTCCTAGTTTAGTGGTGCCTCTAATAAATGAATGACAATACCATATCTTTCATAGAGGTAATGAATATATTTATTGGCACATTATTCTAACCGATAACATGTGTATCGTTCTAACAATAGCATACATATCGACCCATGCTATGATAAATGTTGTAAAATATGATAAGAACATACCGATATCCATCATATTATTTTGATCATAATGAATGATTTAAATGAAGTTTAAATTTGAATGACAGTAATCACACCATTCTTATTAAAATATTGGTTATAAAGAATGAATAGAAAACTAAAAGATATAAGTTTTCCTTTAATTTCCTCTGATTAAAAATCAGAATGATATTTTATTTTTTAGTAAGCCAAGCGATGCTATTAGTTCTTAAACCAAACTTGATGTACCTTTGACTAATTATTCAATGACTTGGTTATAAACAAATAAAAACATTCCTAAAGAACATAATGAATAGATAATAACTTGTGTTTCACCAAAGAAGTAAGTTAGAATGAAAGGTATTGATTATGTTTTAACATAGATTATTTATGATGTTGATTATAGTTTGTTCTATGTAAAATGACTTCGTGATATTTGGGTTGGAATCTAGACTCTTATCAAAGTCTAATGACTGCTTATTATTTATGTTCCCTATATTTTCATTTGACTCTAATTGATGTTATATAATCAGCATTTGATGGAAGTTAATGTCCTTTTGAACATGGTAATCTGTATGTAGAGTGGAATTTATTTTATCTTAAAGAACGTATACACATGCAAATTACGAATAGAAGGCCATATATGTGTACATGCATAAAATTTCCTATTCATGCATATACACATACATGTGATATACCTTCTTTATTCAACTTAATTACTCATTTGAATTATGTGTGCTCTTTTTCATTTGCAAGAATGGAATAAAAGAAAGGGAATCTTAATATATGTGTTTAATGTTGTGTATATGAGAATCCATGTAAATAGTTTCTTACTTGTTGCATTATCTATTGGATGCTCTAAGTAGATTAGAATATTTGCATGGTGTATGTTGACTCAAAAATCTTCAATACGTTTCTTCTTATCTTCATAAAATATAATCATCCCAATGCTTAATAGAAACAATTTTGCACATTTCCACAAGCTTCCATTTTTGTATTCACGCACATGCATATCCGTGCTTCCATACCCTTGTAGTTCGATTGGTTGGCTAGGTTGCTCGTGTTTCCTCTTCAATTTTTCTGTCTTTACTTTTAAACACTTGTGTTATTTCTATCTCATTCAGATATCCTCACCTCATAAATAATTCACATATTAATAGGAAAAATATTACAACTTTGAAATAGGAATATCTTAATGTAAATCACAACAAGAACATATGTGCATTAAAAACATGTTAAATTAATTCATGTACCTCTTTCACAAGTGATACCCTTTTACACATTCTCAAACTATCAAAAAGAATTTGTCTTCATAAAATCATTCTTATAAACAGACTCAATTATGATCCAAGATCATCAATGTACATGAGTCAAAAGTAAAAATAATCAATCCAGTAGAGTTAATCATAAGATAAGAAATAACTTCATACATGTTATATCTTCTCATGTGCAACTGAATCATTCATATATTTGCATGTTAACAAAGTGCAACACTCGTACTACTGATGGTGCATCATACAAGTAGTAAACACATACTGCTATATAATATATATTGAGAGAAAATTATTGGTGAAGAGTTAACCTATCCTTGTAAATTTGGAAGGTAGTAATGGAATACACACACACTCACTTAGAAATTGTTGCATGGTGTTCTATCAAATGAGTGTGCTATTCTTATACTAAAAGTGCATGTTTTCATTGTTCTAAGTGTTTGTCAAATGAAAATTTGAGTGCATTTAGTTGATGAAAATTCTCACCATGTCCTGTAGGAGCTTTGATGACCAAATTTTAGGTATAATGATAAGTGGGACTGAAAGTACTTGTTGGTGTGGTGTGAAGCCTAACCTACTTCAGTGATTATTTGGTAAGACATCAAGACGATGTCTCTTCCTAGTAGGTAAGGATGTCACATCTCACCCCTTGCTCAATCAAATTATTAGGAAAACTAAAATTAAATAAAAGAAAGAAAATATGTTTTCCTTTATTTTTATGTAACAAAATGAATAAAAGAGCTTGTGATGTCTATTAAATTTATTATACATAATATACAAGAGATTTATATCTCAATGAATTAAATGAATACAAGAAATGAGAAAATGAAATCAATAAGTTAGTTACATTTAATTGAATTTGATGTCATATAAGAGGATGTAAACTTTTAATAACATAATAAATTTGCATGCGAGCATCATAAAAGTGGGGCTTACTTTGAGAAGGAAACCATCCTTATATGAAAACTCTTTTATGAGAATGCATGGAGGGAGACCCACTAGACCCACATGGCTGCATGCAAAATCAAGTGTAAAAGATGGAAGTAGTGGGGGTGATCTGAAGGAAAAAGAGAGAGATTTTAGCAAAAAAAAACATGGAGAAGATTTTGGGCAAACACAAGGAGAAAGGAGCAAATGAAGGAGGGGAGTTGTTTCCATTTTTTAACAAGGCAGAAACACCAAAACTTGTAGCCTAAAAGAGGTGATTTTGAGCTTCTCTTCATATGTTTCCTTCACTGTAACAAATGGTTTTTTCCTTCTTGTGATTTGCCTTGAGTAAATAGAGTATTGATTGCCCAGATTTTACCTTATGTATGAGCACTTGTTCTATGTATCCATGGCTCTAGTTTTAAGATCTTTTTTGTGTTGATCAATCCTAACCCTCTCTTTTTAGCCATGGTATATGGATGAAACCACCATTTTATCTTTTCTGCATTGCCATTTTATTGTCATGCATGTGCATGATTGGGTTAAATGTCTATAATCGGACTCTAACCCGCGTACTAAGCTTATTCTCTATAGCCAAAGTATTTTGACCCATTCTCTGATAATACTTCCTATCCAACATAAGAATTTGTTTTGTTTAATGAAATCCTTTACTTGTTGAGCTAATGTCTTCAAATAGAGAATGGATTTTTGTTTCATACAACAAGTGTTTATGTAAACACCGTTTATGGTGTTGTTTTTCCTTAATAACTAGTCGAATGATAACCATTGATTGAGGCAACCATAACTTAACCCTATCTATTTTGATCCAAACATTAGGAACCGTTCGAGCATGAATGTTGGCTTAGATTGATCCCTATCATTTTGTCTTTAATGCAAGTTAATGGATGACTCTATCATTCAGTATTATGTTGTTGAATGATATTCGTCGTTCTATTTCAAAGCATATTGTGGAACGTTTTCCACTATTTTGTGTAATGTATATAATGATCAAGTTCATTTATATGTATATTGGCGAAAAATTTCACATTGTTTTGTTATTTTCCTTACTTTTGAACAAACTTGCATCGTTTTGATAAAGATGTGAACGATACCATCGTTCCAAGTTATACTATCTGTCAAATATTTTAATAATGTCCCATATATGTGTTGTCAGATAAATTTTTCACCCTTGCTAAAGCTATGAACTTAAGCAACCTACTGACACATTGGAACACTTCGAGGTTGTGGGTGACTGGGGAAAGAAGTGACCCTCCAGATTATGGGCTGGTTCCCTTTGAATATTCTTTGTAAAAACTGATTAATGACAAGGAAAAAGGGTAGAAAGAAGGATATACTTGAAACTGAAAATCTATCACTAATCAGGTGGTACACCAAAGGTAAGAATTTTGGCAAAAAGTTGCTGAGAATCACACCAAAAAATACTCAAAAGAACTAAAACAATCTCACAACACATAAATATGTCTGCAAAAAAGATTCTATGTAAGGCTCTGACTGTTTTAATGCTTAAACAGATGGAAAAAAATAATGTTTTCACAAATATAGAAGCCTAAAATGAGATCACTAACATAGACCTGCACCATGACATAAAACGTCTTTACACCCAACATGGAAGGAATCTGATAAAATAGAGGATAACACAGGATTTTATCTTGCAACTCACAAACAATATTGAAACACAAAGAAGATATGTGAAGGAAATGACTTTCTATTGAGAAAAAATGAGGATCTGCATTACATTTGCCAAAATATCATGAGTTACAAAGTCTGAAGCATATGCCTCTGCAATCTCCAAAACTGAGAACCTCCTTACAATCAATGAAGAAGACTTTATAGAAAAGAAAACTCCAAAATTCAGAAATGGATCTTGGGTCCAAAATCCCATGTGCTGTCAAAGTCTCTCCCCTCACCCATGATTTGAACAAGGCTTCACCAAAGTCTCCACCACTTGCATATTTTGAGCAAGCTTGCTTTAATGCTGGACTTGACTACTTGGCACTAAGTCTTTGAATGTCATTAAATGACTTCAACTTGCATTTCAAATATCCTATTAATATCTGGCACTAAGTCTTTGAATAATAAATGTCATGAATTTTGTGCATTTGAAAATATCTTTATTTAAAATGATTTATAATTTATCATTTTTATAAAGGTTATTTTAATTAAAGGTAAAGTCACATAAGGTTTGCACCCTTGCTAAAGCTATGAACTTAAGCAACCTACTGACACATTGGAACACTTCAAGGTTGTGGGTGACCAAGGAATGAAGTGAACCTCCAGATTATGGGTTGGTTCCCTTTGAATATGCTTGTAAAACTCGATTAATGACAAGGAAAAAGGTAGAAAGATGAACTTAAATCAAAAAATATATCACTAACAGGTGGTACACCAAAGGTAAGGATTTTGACAAAAGCTGCTGAGAATCACACAAAAAGGCTCAAAAGAACTAAACAATCTCACAACACATAAATATATGTCCGCAAAAATGATTCTATGTAAGGCTTTGACTGTTTTAATGCTTAAACAGAAGGGAAACAACAATGTTTTCACAAATATAGAAGCCTAAAATGAGATCACTAACATAGACCTGCACCATGACATAAAACTTCTTTACATCCAACATGGAAGGAATCTGATAAAATAGAGGATAACACGGGATTTTACCTTGTAACTCACAAACAATACTGAAACACAAAGAAGATATGTGAAGGAAATGACTTTCTATTGAGAAAAAATGAGGATCTACATTACATCTGCCAAAATATCATGAGTTACAAAGTCTGAAGCATATGCCTCTGCAATCTCCAAACTAAGAACCTCCTTACAATCAATGAAGAATAAGACTTTATAGAAAAGAAAGCTCCAAAATTCGGAATTGGATCTTGGGTCCAAAATCCCATGTGATGTCAAAGTCTCTCCCCTCACCCATGATTTGAACAAGGCTTCACCAAAGCCTCCACCACTTGCATATTTTGAGCAAGCTTGATTTAATGTTGGACTTGACTACTTGGCACTAAGTCTTTGAATGTCATTAAATGACTTCAACTTGTATTTCAAATATCCTATTAATCCTTGGCACTAAGTCTTTGAATAATAAATGTCATGAATTTTGTGCATTTGAAAATATCTTTATTTAAAATGATTTATAATTTATCATTTTAATAAAGATTTACATCCTTAGAGTATAAATGCAAAATTTTTAAACTAGACTTTACCTTTAATTAAAATAACCTTTATAAAAATGATTTATTAAATCATTTTAAAATAAAGATATTTGAAAGTTCAATCAAATGCAAAAAATAAACACTAAGTCTAAGACAAAAACTATAGCCATTTGTTTCATTTGAAAAGATATCAAAATAAAATAAATGGCTAAGAAGCCACGCCTAAGCATAAGGAATGAAGATTTAAAAAAAAAAAACAAAACTTAAAGGTAAAGGCCTTTCCCCATCAAACCTTTAGGGTTGCTAACCCTAATTCAAAATGAAAGACTCATTTCATTTCGCCATTCTTCACATGTTCTGGGTGCCGCCATGAGGAACCCTAGCCCGAGCTGGGAGATTATGCTTTGGACGCCATTCTGATCTTGCTGGCCTGAGATTTTTCTCTATTGAGGGCGCCATTAACATCATTAAAGAGCCTTGAAGCTTGAAAAGACTCTGTATTTAGTTGTCTCTTGAAGCTTTTAGGAAAATATTGCTGAAATACCAAGGTAAGATCGATTTTATTGCAGATCTATAAGTATTCTTGATATTTGAAAAGCTTTAGAAGACTTAACAAGGCACGGCCATGGATTTGTCTAATATTCTTCATTTTTTTGTACCGTGTCTCTGTCCTTGCTGTGTTTTCTGTGTTTTGATGGTATTTTAAAACTTTCTGAAGGCTTAACAAGCTGCGCCATTGCTGCACCGTGTATCTTCTGATGTTCTTTCTATTTTTTTCTGTAGTGTCTTTGACTATGGCCGCCATGAGTTCAACCTTTGCATTTGTAAGCTCCAAAGAGCTAGGCGCGACCATTATATGTTCTGATAATTACCTCCTTTTTATAAAAAATAAAACAGAAAGCTTATAAAAGCTTCAACTCTTGTAAAAGATCAACATTACTTACAACACTTGCAGGCCATTGTGCCATTTCTGCTCTTGATGATGATTTTTTGCACTTCATTTTGCTGTTGAAAAGGAATCTCTTAATGGATTCAGCTTTTTCCTTAGAATGATGGATAAATACTGGTCACTATGAAAAAATGGAAAAATTTGTTGTAAGATTCGAGTTCTTCATTCCTGAAAATGGATATTTTATTGTGAAATTTGCTTCATTTTTTTCCTTTTCTGACAAATTCGCCATTAGAACTCTTTGGCTGCAAATAGAAGATATCTTTGACTGAAAATGATTGAAAAAATGAGCATCACAGTGCATAATTTCATAATCTGGGCATGGCTCAAAAACCTTGCTGCTTTAACATTCTCTATGTTATCTCCTTGTTGCGTTTTGATTTTGATATGCATTCTGAACTAGCTGCTATGAAAATACTCTATTTTGATGCATTTGTGTTCTATCTGTCATTGAATGACTTTCAGCATCTTGACTGTAACATAACCATGACTGTCCTTATTTGTTGCTCTCTTTCTATATATACTTTTTGATATCATACAACAAATGGCGTAATGTTGTCTTCATGAAAATTGAAAGCAATGCATTCTGGAAATGAAAATAACTTGCAGCATTGTAGTCATTTACTCTTTGCATACCTATTGTGATGAAATTTGCAAAAAATCTGCATAACACCAAACAGATTTTCATGATGTTCATATTGCTTAAAACATTGATGAGTTGGGCTCAACCCTTGTGGGAGCCACATTTAACCCCACTCATTCTGAAACTGATAAAAAAAATAGCAACAATACATTTCTTGTTTCTGCACATGACACAAACAAGTTAGTAAAAGCAACAGATTCAATTGCTCTTTCTAATGCTCTGCTTTTTATGGTTAATCATCTGGTAAATGCGATGGGGTGAGATTACATCTCTGTTGGTAATGTAGGGATAAGGTAGAATTTGATTCTTCATTGCTCTAATGCTACCTTTTCACAATTTTGCAGATAAACCTTAGAGCTGGAGCTGAACGTGACACTGATGTTGAACCAATATCTGCACAATTTCGACAACGATTCGTCATTCCAGGCAATGAAAAATCACTTTCTCTTCTTGTTCTTATCTTATTTTCAGTTGTGTGATATTCATTTTCTCTTTGTATTCAGCATTTGATTAAAAAATCAAATCAGGTTACTCCCACGGCTTGTGTGGGACTTCAGCTTTTAAAATGAATAAAACAACATTACTATGCAAACTTATGAATCTCTCTGTTGCAAACATTTGCAAAATAACACTTGAATTCATTTTTAATCAAATCTCAGAATGTGATGAATACGTAGGCAGTAAAATTTTAGTTTTACCTTTCTGAGTTGAATGCAATTCAGCTTTACCTATTTTGAGCTGAAACTAAAAACAGGTAACAATATGATGATAATGCATGTTATTATTTCAATATGTTGTTGCCAAAGCCAAAGGCCTTAGTAGGCCGAGGAATGGATTAATCCCATCATTTCCTTTTGATGATTCTCCTTTCATAAAAAATGATGTGTGTATATATATATGTATACATTTTCATTCAAAAGAGTTGATTATAAATAGTGTCGAATGATAATCATACACTTCTCTCTTACCTAGTTTAATGGCACTTTGATAAATGAACGACAATACCATATCTTTAATAGGGGTAATGAATATATTTATTGGCACATTATATGAATCGATAACATGTGTATTTTTCTAACGATAGCATGTGTATCATTTTAACGATAGCATACATATCAACCCATGTTGTGATAAATATTGTCAAAGATGATAAGAACATAACGATATCCATCATATCGTTCTGATCATAATGAATGATTTAAATAATGTTTAAATTTGAATGACAATAATCACACCATTCGTATTAAAATATTGGTTCTAAAGAATGAATAGAAAATTGAAAGATATAAGTTTTCCTTTGATTTCCTCTAATTAAAAATCAGAATGATATTTTCTTTTTAGTAAGTCAAGGGATGATATCAATTCTTAAACTAGACTTGATGTACCTTTGACTGATTATTCAATGACTTCGTTATAAAAAAATTAGAACTTTCGTAAAGAACGGAATGAATAAAGAATAACTTGTGTTTCACCAAAGAAGTAAGTTAGAATGAAAGGTATAGATTTTTTTTTAACACGAATTATTTCTAATGTTGATTACAATTTGTTCTGTGTAAAATCACTCTATGATATTTGGGTTGGAATATAGACTCTTATCAAAGTCTAATGACTACTTATTATTTGTGTTCCCTATATTTTCATTTGAATCTAATTGATGTTATATGATCAAAATGAGCATCTGATGGAAGTTGATGTCCTTTTGAACATGGTAATTTGCATGTAGAATGAAACTTTATTTTATTTTAAATAACTTATGTGCATATGCAAATTACGAATAAAAGGCCATATATTACATGCGTAAAATCTTGCATTTATGAATATACACATATATGCAATATACCTTCTTCATTCAACTTAATTACTCATTTTAATAATGTGTGCTCTTTTTCATTTGCAAGAAAGGAATAAAAGATAAGAAATCTCAATACATGTGTTTAATGATGTGTATATGAGAATCCAAGTAAATAGTTGCTTACTTGTTGCATAATATATGGGATGCTCTAAGAAGATTAGAATATATTTGCATGGTGTATGTTGATTCAAGTATTTAGTTAACACATATAAGTTGTGTTTCAAAGCATTCTTAACCTATTTGAAATACTTGATAGGCTGTAGAAAATCTGTTATATGTTGCTAGTGGATGGTATAGAAGTGAGGGACACCCCCTCTATGTAAGTAGAAAATTGCCTTCCAGGATGGGTCCCAAAAATGGATATATAGAGAGTGTAGTTGCTTATGTAGCATGTGCTTGACCAAGCTTGCATGTTCTAAAAATAGATAGAAATGCATGTAGTTATTAGGCACGCACCATATTCCACCTTGCCTACCGTATCTCTTGTTAGGAAACTTGGTGAACATCATCACCTTTAGAGGAATTGGTTAAAGTCCTTATTGCTAGGTGGTATATCCTAGATATTATAGGGTTGGATTTGTGAAAGAATATATTAATTACATTCTTTATGCATGAACTACAAGTTAACATCTTTAGGAAGATCTAAATGGAATGACTTAAAAGACATGTTTGAAAGTCAAGTGCAAACTTCTCTTAGTACTTTGAAAAGGGTATGTATGCTTGGTAGAATTCTTAAATCTCCAATACCATAATGGATAATGTTGTGCTATATTATATAAAAATGTGTACGTATAATTACCTATAAATATATGTACCTTAAAATACATACATGTGATACACCTTCTTTATTTAATATTGCATATTTTTCCATCCATGCTTTTAATACTTGCATGTTCTTATATTGTTCCACTACATTTCTGGATATGCACTTATGAAAGGATTATTGAAAGGTTTTCTTGCATATAGAAATGTTATTATGTTAGCTTACTTGTACTTGCAAAGATTTACCTTGATTAGAAATGATGGACCAAGCAACCTTGAAGATGAATTTGTATGTAGCATTCATGATTGACTATGTATGTGCACAAGAATCAAGCATGATAACATTTTTGGTGTAATCCTTGTGTTGATAAATCATGATTTGATTATATGTTGATATGACTTGGTTCACATATTCCATTTCTCCCATTCAAAGTTGCATTGCTAGTTTTCCTCATGTTATGTCGGGCATTCTTCTTTCAAGAGTAATTTTTGGGAAGTGATTCACTTCGTGGTAGGGCAAAAACACACTTCTACAATGTTCTCGCCCTTGAAGTAGTAGAAGGAGTCTCAAAAGTCGAAAGGATCTTGTAAGGAAGGCTCAAGTTTTCAGTATATTGTATATAATTGCTAACGACCAAGTGGTCTATTGTAAGGGAAAAGCTCCCATATGTTCCGCCATGTAATTCAACACATGTACTCCAAACTTTATTTATTTAATATAATTCCTTATCTTATCCTTGTAGATTGTATATGTGTCATTTTTACATGCTTAATAATTTGTAATTTCTTATGTTAATTAGTTTTACTCTATGGAGGTCATCAGAGAGAGAGAGAGAGAAATGTATCGATAGAGAGAGGAATACATATCTAGAGATAGAAGGGGAGAGAGGAACATCAAGGAAGAGATGAAGATAGAGTGAGATAGGAAGAGGAAGAAAAGTAGATAAAGAGAGGTAGAGGGAGAGATAGGGAGATAAAGAAAGAGAGATAGAGATATATAGAGGAAGAGAGAGAGGGAGATATGAGAGAGAGATAGAGATATATAGAGGAAGAGAGAGAGAGAGAGAGGGAGATATGAGAGAGATAAATGGTTAGATAGAGTGGTAGATATATAAGGAGATATATATAGAGAGAGAGGGATTGGGAGAGACAGAGAAAAAATAGAGGTAGATATAGACAGATAGAGATGGGGAGAGGGAGAGATAAATAGGGAGATAGAGAGAGGGGGAGAGGGGGAGAGAAAGAGGGAGATATAGGTATATGGAAAAAGAAAGAGAGATAAATATATAATGGGAAAGACAAAGGGGGAAGAGAGAGAGAGAGAGAGAGAGAGAGAGAGAGAGAGAGAGAGAGAGAGAGAGAGAGAGAGAGATGCAAGGAGAGGTAAGGAGATGGAGGTAGGGGAGAGACATAGAGAGAAAGATAGAGATAGAGATGCAAATAGATATTATATTTTATTTTATATAATGTTAATTATTAAATATATTTTAAAAATATTATTATATTCTAAAAATATATATTTCTATTAAATATGTTAAATATTTAACACATATATTTGTTATTTAGTAACATATAAAATCTAAATTATATTTTTATTTATTATTGTGTATTATATTTTATAAAATATATATTATTAAATATAAACATAATATAATACTTTCAATATAATATTATTTAATATTATTTAAATTAATTTATTAAAAAAAATAAAAAATCAAATTAGAGATGAGAATAGACCAACTTCAAGGGAAAATGATTATGAATTAAAAGGGAGTTTTTAAAAAACTCAAAATTCATGTGAATTGAAAGGAAACAAGTAAAGAATTTTAATTCATTTACAAATGGAAATCAAACATGTAACAATGGGAATAAATTAAAATATAAGAAAACCCAAGAATCTCTTAAATTATTTATAAGGTTGTCTCACTTCCATCAAATGTAAATAAAATAAAATAAAAGAGCGATAAAAAATAATGCAACAAAGTTAAAGAGAAAACAATGAAATACGAGCACACAATTATAAAAGATAGCATATAATGTGGTAATTCACTGGGCAACACATACAATAAAGGAGACAATCATGGATACCCAAAAAATAGTGATGACAAAAAAAGGCGACGAAAAAATTCTGGGAAGTGATGAATGGATAAGATATTTCCAATCATCTTGCATTACTTTTCCTCAACTATGAACTATTGATTTCACAAAGCAAGTCATCTATTTCATATAGGAATGTCTTCAGTGTAATAAGCTAATAAATATAAGGAGCTATTTCTCCATTATATCATTGTACATGATAATAATTCTATTGTGATAAGATTATTCTTATGTTTGGGCTTCATAAAATGTACTTTATATATGGTGGTTCTCTTTATGTAATGTACTAGTTATAGTTAAATGTTTTCTTAATTTGATCATGGGATTATAATTAATGGCTATATAATACTAGAGTTTGGGGATTATAAACTTTTAGCTTTGATTTTTAAAATTGTTTTATATGTAGAGGTTTGTCACAATATAATGAATTGTTAGACACATAGGACAAATATATATGAATAATAACACTGAATACAATAGGCTCACTGCCTAGAAGAAAAGAATGGATCACTACCCAAAGGACTCACTATCCCAAATAGAAGAGAATAGAAGAAGACTATTACAAGGAGGTTCACTACCTCAAAGCAACAGGAAGATCCACCACAACAACTCTACACATCCACAACCTTTGGCTCACTACCTCTAGCAACTTCAACTACACTGAAAATGTAGACACCTTCTGCTCACTGCTTCCAGTAGCCTTAGGAATTTAATATCACACTCAGATCACCACACTTTATCACATTCACATCTCACTTCACATATACCACATCTCCAATAATTTAACTTGCTTATATATCCTCTGCGACCTCAAACAATCTTGTCTAGGTTGGCCTCAATGAAACTTATGCACCTGAAACGTGCAATCACCAAATACGTTGGAACCAAACACTTCTATGGTGGAAATAATTGAAGGAAGACCACACCAAGGGTTAAATAGGCCCCAAATCTACACTGAAATGCAACACAATGCTTCCACAATGCACAAAGCACATTCGTAAGTAATGCTAACACATTAGGTTGACCAAACCTGCATTAACACTACCAAACAATCAATTCACTCTTCACCAGATTTGGAAACATCTTTCAGACCATGAAGCAACACTAAAAAAAATACCATAATATTCCAACACCATCATAATATTCAACAACATTTTCGCAACTATTGAATATTCAAGATACTGAGAGGGGGGGTGAATCAGTATCTTCTAAAACTTATTGAACAGACACCTTTAATTACTTTATTGCATAGAATGGATAAGAGCAAGAATAAACATGAAATTCTACAACACAAGAACACTAGATTTTTATATGGAAAAACCAATGAGGGAAAAACCACGGTGAGGATTAGCTCACAATATATAGTTATTTCAATACCAGTTACAAAATAGGCTCACTGCCAGATACAAAAGCTCACTGCTTACAAGGACTCACTGTCCAGACATGGAGGCTCACTGCCTACAAAAATTATGGAAACAAAATGGCTAATCGCCAGAGTTTGAACTGATGAAATTACACCACAAGTGTAGATTCAGTTCCTTTGATGCTCAGATTATTCGTTCGCATGACAACAGACTAAACTTTACCCTTCTATTCACACACTTCTCTTATCAACACATACATTCTTGTACTCGCACTCACACTTCTTCAGTTGCTTCATATTCATCTTCAAACAATCTTGTATATATATATGATATATCTGTATGCATCAATTAGGTCAACCTTATTGGATGCAATACATATTTACAAAAAGATAACTTATTGGCTTCATACAAAGCTTCTCTGAAAATACTTCAATTGTGTCATGCAATATTATGTCAGCTGGGACCAAAGATAGGTCACATATATAAACATAATTTATGTTGAGCTATAAATTGATTATTAGGTCGGCCATAATTAACCTAATTGTTATCTCATAGAATTCAACCTAGCTAAGTTGCATGATTTAACAAGTTAAGCTGCAAGACTTAGCACTCTAGAGAAAACATGGAATCACTCCTAAGTTGTGGGTCACCTAAAATTTGGAGTGAATCTCCAGAGAAGGTTGGTTCCTATGGTATCACCTATACTACTAATACTTACAAGGAAAGGGAGAAGGAGAACTTTAAAATGAAAAACTGAAAATAAATATGAAGTGATGCACCAAATTGACAAGGATAATGGAGACCAGAAACTTCAACACTAGGCTTCAATTGATAAGAATTAAGTTTTCACAATTCATTACTATGTGCTTCTGGATAAATGCTTCACTAAAGGGCCTAAATACAAAAACTAGCTAAAGGGAAGGTTAACTTCACAATCAGCAAGCAATATGCATTTTTAGATACAATTAACAACCTGCTTAAATACACTATTTGCAAAAAGGTATAACTTATGAGACAAAGCTAGAAGGAAATTATGAAAGTTTCACAAACAGCTTGATCAAATCATTTAACATACAAAAAATTGCAAAGAACAAAAAGGCAAAGGATTTCATTACCAGAAATAACCAAGGTATCCTTTGTATTTCATATCAAAAGATTTACAAAAATATCCAAAAAAATGTATAAGGACTCTCAGAAGTCACTTAGTACAAGAACTGCATAATCTGAACTGACTACAAATGAGTGGAAAACCCAACTATATTCAACAACCCAAGTGGTTCCACCAAAAAAGGGTCTAGAAGCCACCTTAAGTCAGATGCAACAAGAAACCCTAAATTTAGCATGCAAATCTATCTCTAAAAGTCATCAATAAGCTTGAAATGGTCAATCCTAACCAAGTCCACCATAAAAGCAAGCTAAAAATGCTCCAAGATGCTCTCCAAAGCCATAAAAGCTCTCCTAAATCTCCTCCAAATGTTTGCAAACTAAAAAGACATCTCCAAAAATCTCTCGAAGTCATGAATGGGTCAAAACAACCCCTAAATCTTTGGAACATGTTCACCAACTAATTTTAATCTCCCTATATGCTCTTCATTCATTCCCATAGCATAACTAGCCAATTTGAATTTAAAATAGCATTTTAAATCAAGTGATTTATAGAACATCACTTAATTAAAAATACTTTACATTTGAAATTAATGCAAACTAGAGCTTAAGAAAGCTCGAGCAAAAAGAGAAGGAATAAGTCAAAGACTTAGCATGTATGTTTGAGAAACTCCTAAGGCATAAAAGCTCGACCAAGGGAGATATTAATTGGCATTATATTTTTTTTAATAAAGGTAAAAAAAAATACATTTATCTTATCGGCCTCCCTTAGGGTTAAAACCCTAAAACAAAAGCAAAAAATGAAATATCATTTCATTTGTAATTGAAGCTTCTAGAGGAAGCTTACCCACCGCCATCAGAGGGTTTCATGGAGCCCCGTTATGGCAGATTCTGGAGTTTCATAGCAACATAATTCAACATATTCATGCACAAAATGAAGGGAAAACTCGGGTATAAGCTTCTACATTCATTTTTTTTCCTCTTTTGTGAATTAAAAGCTCAAAAATTGAGCTCCATTTGCAAACATATGAATTTTTCTTCTGGCCTCGTGCTTTTCTATAGGTTGCCATACATTTATTCTATAGAAAATGAAACATTTTTGTAAAAATATTGAAGTATTTGTAATACAGGTCGCGACCTACATACTGAAAACGTTTACACATCCTTACTTCCATTTATGGTCGAATCTTCTAAATTTATTGCAAACAAAAGGTGCCTCTGTGATTCTTATGCATTTACCTCCATTTTGGTTGGGTGCTAGTCCTCTAGGTCGTGGCTATACTTATTTCAAAAATTTGGGTTTTAAAGATACCCTCTTTTCTCGCTTGCTCCTGGCATGGTTTTGCATTGTTCTTCTTAATCATTGCTCGAGGGTTTGTATATTGAAAATCCTATGCTCATGCTCCTCTCTTGATTTTACTTAATTTATTTCACCTAGGTTCTTCATGGCTTGGATTTCTAGATTTTTTCCTTTGTTTCTTGATTAGAAAAACACAGGTTGTGGTATCAATTTGTACATTCTAGGTCCATTTTTTCCTTATTTTGTAGGTATGCATGAGGGTTTTCACTTATCACATATGCCACAAGATCATTGTTACGTATTCATAAATTATTTACTAGTTGTAGTTTGATTGAGACTTTCTTCCCGTGTAATAATGAGTGCCTACTTTTACCACTAACCTCCTTGCTACCTTCCGTCATGCCCTCATTTTAGTCATGTCACTTTAATATTATTGTACAAAGAAATGCAATGACTTGACAGTAACCAATCTTCTCATGAAAGCCTTTGTTTTCTTTATAGCAAGCAATGGCACCTTTATCATTATATCTACTTTTACTATCCTCATTATTTTGTTAATAATATCACTGCACTATTCTTTGCATTGCATTTATGACATTCACTCATCACATACTCACCACATACTCATTACTATGGGTAAGCATGCACTATCATCCTTAATAAACTTTAAATGGTGATCATAACCTTCTTTATCTATTGATTCTGTTGATTCTATTGCTTCTTTTGAGGATAGTGATGAATGTACTATCTGGTGTCTTTGTCTAACAGTAGTAACAAATATTGATTAGGGCTTATGATAGCCCCATGAGAATTTTCCTATTCTTATAACCCCACCATAAACAAGGATGGTACAAGGTCACAAACACTTCAATCACCCTATGACATGCTCACTTTCTTTGACTTGACAAAGGGAGGTATAAAATCACTACATACTTATGAATTTGTAGCTCATAGGTTATACACTACAGGGCCATCCCTATTGTTCTATTAATAGTATCATTGTTCTCTAATTCTTTTGAAGTTTATATTATGAAAAAATGACCTAAAGAACATAGAGAACCTATGATGATCTTGTGTCATTCTTCACATTTTCTTAAATGGATTACTAATGTCACCTCAAAAATGTCGACTAAAATTGCCTTTGTGCTGCCCTGACTGTCACATATTAATAACCTTTGGGTAATATGTCATAAAGTTTATTTCCATCTACCTTTTACTTGCTCAAAGCTGTCCTCAAACCCGAAATATTGATCATTATCATGTTATTTATCTTCAAGTCTGCACTCTTAGTATATGCATCTTGAATGTTGCACCAAATTGGTTTTTTCATTTTGCATCTTGACTTTATACCACTATCCATTTATTAAAAGTCATTTATTATATACTCTATGATCAAATGAAAAACTCCAAGATGACTATTACTTCTCTAGGTTGTCATGGGTGCAAGTAATTGTTGCCACTTTCATGTGATATCATGCACTGTCATTGAGAGCAATATTACTTCAACAGAACTTCATTTGTATCTCCTACACCTTCAAAAATATTGTCCAATATTTGCTTCACTACTCCCAACTTGGTGATTACTTTCTCTCATGGTGTTCTAATGGAGTAGACATATGCTATTATAATAGTGACCCACTATCTCACTATCATGATTAATGTGTACTTGTTCAATTAGGACAACAAAAGATGGATTTACCACCATTACCCCTCTTAAAGCACAAGAGGGGAGCATGTTGGGCTCAACCCTTGTGGGAGCCATATTTTAACCCACATGCTGAAATTGGATAAAACAAAACAGCAACAATACTTTTCCTATACCTACACATGAAGCAAACAAGTTAGAAAAAATATGTGCATATGACAGAGATGCTTGATGTTCCTTATTTTTTGAACGTCTTCATGATGCTAACTATTTTAGTGCACTTGAGGATAATATTGTATGTTTATAGAGGTATGTGCATGTATGGATTAAAGACCTTCCATTTCTCTAACAAAACCTTCTCTCTCAGATGCAGGCAATTTAGGAGTGGCAAGGAAACGACAGCTGGGCACAAGATAAGCAGAAGACATGGAATGATGCAAGGCAACTCAACTAGAACTAGTCATTTAGGCAATGGTTGGTCTTTTTCCCTTATGTGCATTCCTTTGCAATATCTATAAATGTATAATATTTTCTTTTATTTGCACTAAAGCAGTTAGTCTCACGGCTTGTGTGAGACCTTATACATTTACATTGTTAATAAAGATTACTTTTCTTGAAATTTTTTGTACAGTCTTCTTCTTTGTATACATAAGCATAAATGTAGTTGTTCAGTAAT
Source organism: Sequoiadendron giganteum (assembly GCA_007115665.2). NCBI lineage: Eukaryota > Viridiplantae > Streptophyta > Pinopsida > Cupressales > Cupressaceae > Sequoiadendron > Sequoiadendron giganteum. Next base: position 370,271,969 of record CM021104.1, read on the forward strand.
GTAAACTTCTATTTTTTCTATTTTTACACACATGAATGAATATAGCGGTACTAAAATGAACCCTACTTTTCATTTAAAACTTTGAGATCTCTACCTTCTTGAGCTAATAGTGAAATTGGGTAACACTAATAACTAAATGCAATCTCCAAAATCGATGCCAACACTTCATCCAATCATATGAACATATGGGAATACATACATGCACGCTTCTAGTGATCACAAGCCTTTTCCCAAAACCTTAAACTACACTGATTACCGTAGAGAATATGTGGACCAAAATACCAGATCAAATATCGGAGGGTGTAGACTTGTTCTGCACATCGGTTCAGGGTACCAAACCAACATGGTGACATCAATGACAACATAAGACTAATATTCTACATATTTCCAACAATCTCCCCCTTTGGCATTGATGGAAACATGTGCAAAAATTTTGATGCAAAAATTATCCTCCAATCTCTCCAAATATTTCCCCAAATTTCTTCAAATCTCTCCCCCTTTGACATCAATGGAAAAGGGTGACAAAAAAAATGTAAACATGGTGACATCCAAAATTTCAAAAAAATCCAATTCATCCAAAAACTTCTAGCCATCAAAATTTCAAAACTTCAAAACTTTCAAACATTCAATCTTTCAAAGTTCCTTCAAATAATAATGACACTTTTCACCTGAAATAACTTCTTGTACCTTTCTTTGATCACAGGATATAATTTCTTCCATTCAAGTACTGCATAATCCATTCTTGTACATATGCTTTCCAATAGAGCTAATAGTGTGAAAGAAGATGACCAATCTGTAGATGTGCATTGTCTTTCACAGTCTTTTGCATCAAAGAGTATTCTAGAAATATGGTCTAATCAAACCTCAACAATCTCCTTAAGTATCCAGAAGGTTTTCACTACATCATCTCTTTTTCTTTGTACAATGATTAGCTCAACTTGAAATTCATCGACTCTCGGCCTTTTCTTTCCCTCTTTGTCTTCAAAAATATCAAACTTCTTTCCAATGTTGTTTACCTCAGATTCAATTGCTTCAATTTTGCTTCTAAAATTATCAACTGCATCAAGCCACCAAAGACAATATTTGTAGATATTACATTTCTTTTATGCAATTCTTCATCTCCATGATAAGTTCATACAACCTCTGCTTGGATTTAGAACATCTCTTTTCAACCAAGGGTTCCAACTTGCGTCCTTCCAAACCTTCAAGCAACATTCTTTCTTCAACTACTTCAACTACTTCAACTAAATTTTTTGGAAAGGAATCAAAAACAATTGATACATCAATACCTTTTCGAACTAGATACTCAACTAGAGAATCATCGATCTTGATTCTATCAACAAGAGAGGTCGTATTCCACAACTCACCAATTTTCTTCATTTTCCCTTTCACTAACATGGACCAAATGTCATCTAGATTGGAAGATTCTGATCCAGGCAGAGATTCTTCTTCTTCTTCCTTCTCTTTTGAAATAACAATGATTTTTTTAGTGACAACTTTTCTTTTCTTCAATTCTGGAAGGGAATCACTAATGAAAACTTCCAATTCTTTTGTTCTAGAGGAAGAACCTTCCTCAAATCGACTAGACATAACTTCATCGGAGCTCATTTCTTTCTGCAAAGATAAGAAATTTTTTTTACACACTTAATTTATCTTCCAAGCCTTCCAAGTATCTGTATATTTGTCTTGCAATGGGAATCTCATATTCCCACTTAATACCTTCCTTTCTCGATAAGGAGTCCAAAAAATAGAGTACCAAACATGTGAGTAAGAACCCAAAATGGAAAGGGCATCCTTCTACCACTGACATTCATATGTTTTCAGTGAGATTTTCAAGAATTAATCCACACAGATCAAACTGCTTATTCTCTTTTACCATTTTATGCGCTAGATACACAACAATGGTCAAAGTAGAGCGATCTCGATTTCTGAAATAAACTTTATAGGAAATGCCATACCCAACATACCTAACGGATGAAGCAAAAATAGTATCAATTAATAATGCTCGAGGATCTTTGTCAACTCCTGTCAGCTCCTCTAATTCCTTGTACTTTATTGTCTTCTTTCCGGGAGGGTCTCCAACACTGCATAACCCGATAATAGCCTCAATCGCTTCCTTCATAACGGGATAGAATTTATGCAGCACAATGTTGTCATTCTTGAATTTTCTCAAAAGGGACAAGATAAATTCTCTATTAGTAATCCAAGGGAATTCTCCCCACATATCCAAACCTAGGGTTTTTATATTTTGTAAGTCGCTTGATTCTAACCCTAATTCCATCTTCTTTACTTTGTGATGATCGAATTCATCCAACTCGACTCCTTTTAATCTCAATGGGATATTTCCACTCGATCCTCTGTTAGAAGGTTCCATTATAGCACTTTAACTTCTTCGAATTAAGCAAAAATTTCTTCTTTTACCTTCCTCTGCAACTATGAGAGGGAAACTTTCCTCGCTTGCTTTCGAATGTCCACAAAGATCTCTCAAAGTGCTTCAAATCACTTCATAATCACTCCAAGATAGTTCCAAGCTGCTCTACAAATCCTTTGAATTCTTTAGACGATCAAAATGACTTGCAAGATTATGCTTTATACATCATCATTTTTCCCTAAATCACATTAATTGCAAAAATTTGATAAAACTTTCTTCCACTCCACTGAGAAACCCTAATTCACTCCGCAAAAGAACATGCTCGCACTTTTTCTTCTAGTTTCTTTTGCATCACCTTTGTTCAACTAGTTCTTACAACATATTCATGTGCTAGCATCTGACACATTGTATTTCCAGGGGGTTTAATCGATTTTTTGATAAAGCTCCCCCTAAGACCATGCTAGGTCTTTTTACCAGAGGAATCATCTGTACTGGATGAGGGTACAGACGCATCATTAGTCTCTTATTCTTCCTTTTTCTTCCATATCTTGATCCTTTCTTGCTTAACCTTTTCTTTGTCAATATTTTTCACCAATTCATCATCTTCCACTGGAGCAGACTACTTTCCCTTTTTACTTATGCACACTTTTGAAATATGTGTTGGTTTTTTGCAATTATAGCAAACAACATTTCTATGTCTTGTTTGATTTCCATCAATCCCTGTTATGCATTGATTCACTTTATGTCCAAACATGTTATAGGTATATCAATAGCCATCAAAAGATTGATTTATCCTTCTTCCATTGAATATATTCATCATCACTTGACTAACCATCCTTACCTGAGATCTACATTCAGTAGCTTTATGTCTGATCTTCTTGCATGTATAACATTGTCCAAAGAAGGGACCAAAAAACCGATTCATCCTACTCCTACACTCAGTTTCCTTATGACCAAATTTATTACATGAAAAACAAACACCATTGAATGATGAGTACCTTTGTGCATTTGGTTGTTTGATAGGTGATCTTCTTCTTGGATTTCTTTTCTGCTTCTCCTTATCTTGAGTCTTCTGATTATCTACTAGATTTGAGTTTTGCATCTTTTCACCAGCTTCATTACCTAAGCCACATTTGTCTTTAGAAGTTTTTGTCTTGCTATTAATTCATCAAGCTTGTTGGAGCTTATCTTGAAATCATCTTCACTGAGTTTTGCTTTCTCTTATGCTTTTAGATTCATCACTTCCTATTCAAGCCTAGAGCAAACATCAGGCTTGCTTTGTATTACTATTTTTAGACACTCCTCAAATCTCTTTGTTACATCCACTTTCATCCTTAGTCTGGTATTCTCTTCATTTTCTTGTTTCAATTGCTCACTTACTTCTTTATGTCTTTATTTGAATTTCTTTAACTGCTCTTTCAATTTTTGGATGCTTTCATTTGCTTCATCGAGATTTTCTTTCAGATCTCAGTTTCCAATTTCAGCCTTGTCAAGATCTTCAAGGGCAGTATGGAGCTCTTCTTTATTCATTTATTCAATTTGCAGGATCTCCCTCAAGTTGTTAGACTTCTCCAGAGGAACCAAGAGCTCTAATACCAATTATTGAATATTCAAGATACTGAGAGGGGGGGTGAATCAATATCTTCTAAAACTTATTAAACAAAAACCTTTAATTACTTTACTGCATAGAACAAATAAGAGTAAGAATAAACATGAAATTCCACAACACAAGAACACTATATTTTTACGTGGAAAACCCAATGAGGGAAAAACAATAGTGAGGATTAGATCACAATATATAGTTATTTCAATACTAGTTACAAAATAGGCTCACTGCCAGATACAAAAGCTCACTGCTTACAAGGACTCACTGTCTAGACATGGAGGCTCACTACCTAAAAAAATTATGGAAACAAAATGGCTAACTGCTAGATTTTTAACTAATGAAATTACACCACAAGTGTAGATTCAATTCCTTTGATGCTTAGAGTATTCACTCACATGACAACAAACTAAACTTTACCCTTGTATTTGCACACTTCACTTATCAACACATGCATTCATGTACTCGCACTCATACTTCTTCATTCATTTCATATTCATCTTCAAACAATCTTGTATATATACCTAATATATCCACACACATCAATTAGGTCGGCCTAATTGAATGCAATACATATTTACAAAAAGATAACTTGTCAGCTTCATACAAAGCTTCTCTGAAAATACTTCAACAGTGTCATGCAATATTATGTCAGTTGGGACCAAAGCTAGGTCGCACATATAACTGCAATTTATGTTGAGCTATAAATTGATTATTAGGTTGGCCATGATTAACCTAATAACTAAATTCAATCTCCAAAACTGATGCCAACACTTCATCCAATCATATGAACATACGGGAATACTTTCATGCACACTTCTAGTGATCATAAGCCTTTTCCCAAAACCTTAAACCACACAGATTACCAAAGAGAATATGTGGACCAAAATACCAGATCAAATACCATAGGGTGTAGACTTGTTCTACACACCGCTTCAGGGTACCGAACCAACGTGGTGACATCAATGAAAACATAAGACTAATCTTCTACATATTTCCAATAGCAACCATCTAAAACTGAGAATACTATCATCATGTGCAACCAACAACACTGCCACAAACATAAAACTCACTAACTAACCTTTTGGAACACCTAAACACCAAACACTTTAGGTAAAGGTAGATACAGACAATATTAGTATGTTACCAAATCTTCAAGACAAGAAACCTCAACATGGAGAAATGCAGAGCAATTCCATTTCTCCCGTATAACATTCTTCATAGGAAATACACTATCAAACACAAATTCCACTGTCGCATAATCTAGAACCTAAAACTTTGGATATAACACCTCTGATCATCTCATCTAAACTACACAAGAAAATATTCAATCATGAATAAATGTGGATCACAATTCAAAACACAACTTTGTCACCTTATACACTCTCTATTCAAATTTTCTCAAAAGCACTTGGAAACCAAGTGAACTAGCTGCATCAGCAATATCACAAACACCTTCTCATCAACACCACACTAGATATTGAAATAATCTCCCCATCTACAATACCAAAAATATCCCATTTGCAACACCTGCTCAACACCACACTAGAGGTTGACATAGGTTGACATTAATGACAACACTAATGTCAACATAGTGACACAATCTCCATGTTGACATCAATGAAAACACTATAACAATATCCAAAAATCTCCCCCTTTGTCGTTGATGGAAACACCAGCTCTGAAAAGAATCAACAAAAAAAGCAACCCTACATCAAGCAACACTCCCCCTTACTTGGACATTTTTTACATTTCAGACTTCTTTCTTTCTCCCCTTTCTTCTTTAGGATTCATTCTCCCCCTATTTTTTTTAGACATTAGTTTCTCCTTAGTTTTTCAAACTTTTCTCTCCCCCTTTGGCATCAATGGTAAAGGGAAACACCTACAAACTCCACTTCAAGCACACCTACAAACTACTTTCTCTCTATAGCTCTCTCTCCTTAAGGGCACACGATATGCTCCCCTTGACTACACCAACCAAAGACACCACTACCTACTCCCCCTAAGAGGTAGCCTTCATCAGTCTAGGACTAAGAATGTATCTTGAATAGCTCACTTGGATAGATGCACAAACTCATGCATCTAGTTGAAAGGAGGGGCAATAACCCCTAAGAAGGTTTCTAGATTTTGGATTCCCGAAAGTTATCCTTGTGGGGATTCTTCAAAACTTTTCAAGACAAGATGAAAGAGAGGTATAGGATTTTGACAAGTGTAGTTGAGAAATATAAGAATGGCATAACTTTCATGGTGAGTAGAGACCACTACTTTATGGAAGCACTTGAACCCAGAACTGTTTGGGTTTTGAAACTACCTTATGAGGTAGACGAGTTTGTATGCACCCGTCTTGCAGAAATTATGTTAAGTAAACCTAGATATCCAATAGTAGATAGGTTTGGTACCTATGAAGAGAAAAATATTCAAGTAAACCTAGAGAATACAAAGAAAGATATTGAAAAAAGGTTGAGAAGATGAAATATAATTTGGAGAGAGAGATAGGTGCCCCTAAAGCCCCTACGAAGGAATCTATAAGTACTTCTACCCCTCTGAAGACTCCACAAAATTCAAGAAGGTCAAGTAGGACCTCAGTTCCCACACCACCTACTGTTACAAAGCCTTCTAGAACTCCTCCTTCTATAACAAATCTTGCAGATGGTTCAAAGAAGAAAGATACATCTAGCACCACTATGGAACAAAAGTATCCCAAGAGGAGAAGGAAAGAAAAAGCAACTAAATAAAATAATATCAGTTATAAAGATGAAGAAGAAGGACCCCAATTGGTCTAGAAAAGGAAATATAATGTATCTTAGGAAAAGACCGATTCAAAAAGAAATAAAATTAATATAGTGGATACAAAAAGTGAAGAGGAAGTAGAAAAGGAAAATAAAGCTTTTATTTTTTGAAGAAGAGAAAAGAGTGCTAATTTGAGAAGACCCCTAAGGTCCAAAGGCGTAGTCCTATGAAGTTAGATGCATTTTTTAGTAGCATTGTAGAGTTTTGTATGCTAAAATAAACTTTTGAAATGTATCTGGATGCAAATGATGAAGAGAAGGCAACAATTGAAGAGGCCATAGTAAAATACATGGTGACATTCAATACTGGCCTAGATAAGATAGAGGATCAATTTCTAGATGATCTAAAAGGTGTGTTGAATGCACGAATATAAGAGGCTATTATAGAGGATGAAAATATGAAGACATTTTTATTGGATAAGATTGGTTCCTCATTGTCTCATGAGGACAGCCGAAAGTTGTCTAATTTGTATAACAAATGATTCAAGACAAAACAAAGAGTAGGTACTCTTATGAGCATAGATAAGGATGACATTGAGAAGTTAAGGAAGGAAACACTAGAGACAGTTGAAGATCTTGCTAAAGAGTTGGGAGCCTCTTTGAAAAATGAAGATCAAATTCAGGATGGCAATCCCCTTCCGGAAATCAATAAGCATGTTGCATAACTACATGAGCATGAGCATGTACAGAAAGACATGTTGATTGATAACACCCCTCCAATTGTGGATAATATTATTTATGAAGAGAAGGAAGAAGATAAGAAAAATGCCCCGAAGAAGAATGAAGCTCAAAATGAACATAATTTTCCCCCTCTAAATAAGGAGACAAACGCTAAGCAAAATAAAGAAGAGATGCAAGGTGTCCTGGAGAAGATTGAGTCACAAAAATAAGACACTTTGCCTCCTCCAAAAGTAGAGAATAATATTGAAGAATGTTTTGGAAGTGGAGAAATGGAGAAGAGTGAAAAAAAGGAAGAAGAAAGTTCAAAAACTAGTGGTGAATCCTCTAGAGCCTCTTGGGACTCACTGGAAGATCTATTGGACATGTAGTTACAATTTGAACCGGTGGTGTCTGCACAACTCCTGCAGATTCTCATGCAACAAGGTCAAGTGGACCTAGATAAGATTTTCCCTTTGCATAAACTGTAGCTTGGTGATATATTCCATACCTCCACTAGGAAGGAAATTTTGCAACCTCATTAGAAGAGTGTAGAGTTGGAAGATGAAGCAATGAAGGTGTTGCAAGAAGGTGTTCCTAAAATAACTATTGATAATTCCATATCTGGTGAGCAGAAATTGAAATTATTACTTGATTCTTTTGAGGATTATGTTGTTGGTTTGAAAGAAAAGATTGAGAAGTAAATGGAAAATAAGGTCAATGATAAGAGGTTAGGGTAAGTGCACCAAGATGGTTCCCAAAAAGGGGACTTAAGTGGACAGCTTTTTCCTGAAATCGGGAAATACTGACCTTGGATGTGAAATTGAGGATACTTAGACTCAAAATTTTGAGATGGAACAAAAAGAAGGATTCAAGTGCTCCAAGTCTACTTTCTAAACTACTAATTTATTTTGAAAATGATTGAGATTAAGGGGTTCAAACGAGGGACGTACACAAATTGGTGTTATTTTTGTCAGAAAAACATAGCATAGCAACTCTTGTACGACCCTCGTACAGTGAATTTTTTTTTAGTATTTTTAAAATCACAACGGTCAGAAGTTAGCTAACAGTATGTAGTTGATGCACAATTTTTCTGATAATTTTTTAATGAATATTTGATTTTTTACGAATTTGCGAAGTGGACATATCCTAAAAATAGAATTTTGGCCGTGCTATCCCTACAAATTTTGGAAACTAATTGATATGTTTTTTTTTTAATTTTTTAATTTTGTAGAATGGATTCTAGTTTCTAAAAATGTAATTTATTTGAAAAATTGATGAGTAGTTAATTTATAACGAAAAAAATACCAAGCACTGCTTTTTGGCAAAAAAAAGACATACAGATAAAATAAATTATGGATGAAAGACTTAACATTTTCAAAACGTGAAAAAAATTACATCGTTGGATAGCTAAGAGATAACCCAACATTACCCATGTGCTTGATTTTTTCAATATTGAACCACGTGCAATCCTAACAGTGAGCACGAACTCGATTATGAGAAATATGGTGGATTTCTTAAAAACATGTCTCTGGTCGTTGGGAATGCCCTCCAAACCTTTGGGTTGGAATTCCAAGGCAATACCAAGCTTAAAGTTTGGCAATTCTCAAAGCAAGTTATAACGCACTCTCGTTATAATGCACTCTCGTTATAACGCGCGCGCGTTATTTCTCACTTTACATGGTTTTTGTTTCTGCGGGGAACATGTCTACTGAGCCATAACGCGCGCGCGTTAAAACGTGGTCATGTTATTTCTTACTTTATGTTAAATGCTAATATATTTATGTATGCCGATATATTTTTATGTACATGTATGTATGTATGCTTCTATGGATGTAAGATTATATGTACAAATGTATTATGCTTGTATGTATGCATTTATGTATGTCTTTAGACGAAGGGAGAGTTTAGAGAGAGTCTAGAGAGATGGAGAGGGGGTCGAAGTGAGAGTTTAAGAGAGAGGGAGTGGGAGAGAAGGGGTTGGATTGAGGGGGACTTAGCTAGGTAGGGTGGGAGGGATAGAGGGAGGGAGGGAGAGAGGGGGGGTCGGAGAGAGAGAATTTGGGAGAGAGAGAAGAGGGAGAGAGAGAGAGACAAAGAGAAAGAGAGGGTTATGTAGGTAGGGTGCGAAAGGGAGAGACTTGAGAGTGTGAGGGGGGTGAGAGGGAGAGACTTGAGAGATAGGTAGTGAGAGGGAGTGTGAGAGAGAGGGAGTGAGAGAGGGTGGTAGGGATTGATTGAACGAGAGGTACGCAGAAAGAGGGAGATGATAGATAGAGACAATTAGAGAGGGTGGGAGGAGGGAGGGAGGGAGGGAGAGGTGAGATGTATAGATAGAGAGAAAGTGATAGGGGTTGAGGGATTAGGATGGAGGACCTATAGGGTTGATGGTTTCTAGGGTAGTAGGGTTTAAGGTTTGAGAGTTGATGGAATAGGTTTGATGGTAGAGGGTATTTGGTTGAGGGTATAGGGTAGAAGGTTTTAGGTTTAAGCGTTTAGGGTTGAAGGGTTTGGGGTTAAGGGTTTAGGGTTAAGGGTTATAGTTTTTAAGGTATATGGTTGAAGGATTAGGTTCAGGGTCCCATGTAAGGGGTAGAGGGTTTAGGGTTTAAGGATTGAGGGTTGAGGGTTGAGTGTTTAATGTATAGGGTAAAGGGTAGAGGGTTTAAGGGTTGAGGGTTGAAGATTGAGGGTTTAAGGTATAAGGTCGAGGGATTAGGGTTGAGGGCCCAATATATGGGGTAGAGGTTATAGGGGTAGAGAGATTAAGGGTTGAGGGATTAGGGTTTAGGGTAGAGAGTATTGGGTTGATGGTAGAGGTTAGAGGGTAGAGGGTAAAGGGTTTAACAATTTAGGGTTTAAGGGGTTAGGGTTGAGGGTCGAGGGTTTAAGGTTGAGTGTTTAAGGGTTTAAGAGTTGAGGGTTTCAGGGTCAAGAGGGTTGAGGGATTAGGTTAGAGAGTTTAGTAAGTGGGTTTGAGGATTGGGGGACTAGGGTTGAGGGTAGAGGGTATAGGATTGGCGGTAGAGGGTAGAGGGTTTATGGGTTAGGGTTTA